>JAKWBO010000422.1:0-47570 GCA_034336685.1 Luscinia luscinia
CGGTTGCCCCTGGTGTGCCGCCACGGCCGGCTCCACCCGTGGGTGGGCGTGCAGAAGTGCTTGCGTTGCCTCTGGGTGTGCCGCCACGGCCGGCCCACCCGTGGGTGGGCGTGCAGAACTGTTTGCGTGTGCCACTGGGTGTGCCGCCACGGCCGGCCCACCCGTGGGTGGGCGTGCAGAACGGTTTGCGCGTTGCCTCTGGGTGTGCCGCCACGGCCGGCCCACCCGTGGGTGGGCGTGCAGAACTGTCTGCGTGTGCCTCTGGGTGTGCCGCCACGGCCGGCCCACCCGTGGGTGGGCGTGCAGAACTGTTTGCGTGTGCCACTGGGTGTGCCGCGACGGCCGGCCCACCCGTGGGTGGGCGTGCAGAACGGCTTGCGTGTTGCCTCTGGGTGTGCCGCCACGGCCGGCCCACCCGTGGGTGGGCGTGCAGAACTGCTTGCGTGTGCCTCTGGGTGTGCCGCCACGGCCGGCCCACCCGTGGGTGGGCGTGCAGAACTGTTTGCGTGTGCCACTGGGTGTGCCGCCACGGCCGGCCCACCCGTGGGTGGGCGTGCAGAACTGTTTGCGTGTGCCTCTGGTGTGCCGCCACGGCCGGCCCACCCGTGGGTGGGCGTGCAGAAGGGCTTGCGGTTGCCTCTGGGTGTGCCGCCACGGCCGGCCCACCCGTGGGTGGGCGTGCAGAAGTGCCTGCGTGTTGCCTCTGGGTGTGCCGCACGGCCGGCCCACCCGTGGGTGGGCGTGCAGAACTGTTTGCGTGTGCCACTGGGTGTGCCGCGACGGCCGGCCCACCCGTGGGTGGGCGTGCAGAAGGGTCTGCGGTTGCCTCTGGGTGTGCCGCCACGGCCGGCCCACCCGTGGGTGGGCGTGCAGAACTGTTTGCGTGTGCCTCTGGGTGTGCCGCCACGGCCGGCCCACCCGTGGGTGGGCGTGCAGAACTGTTTGCGTGTGCCACTGGGTGTGCCGCACGGCCGGCCCACCCGTGGGTGGGCGTGCAGAACGGTTTGCGGTGCCACTGGGTGTGCCGCCACGGCCGGCCCACCCGTGGGTGGGCGTGCAGAACTGTTTGCGTGTGCCACTGGGTGTGCCGCACGGCCGGCCCACCCGTGGGTGGGCGTGCAGAAGTGTTTGCGGTTGCCTCTGGGTGTGCCGCCACGGCCGGCCCACCCGTGGGTGGGCGTGCAGAACTGTTTATGCGTGTGCCACTGGGTGTGCCGCCACGGCCGGCCCACCCGTGGGTGGGCGTGCAGAACTGTTTAGCGTGTGCCACTGGGTGTGCCGCACGGCCGGCCCACCCGTGGGTGGGCGTGCAGAAGGGTTTGCGTGTTGCCTCTGGGTGTGCCGCCACGGCCGGCCCACCCGTGGGTGGGCGTGCAGAACGGCCTGCGGTTGCCTCTGGGTGTGCCGCACGGCCGGCCCACCCGTGGGTGGGCGTGCAGAACTGTTTGCGTGTGCCACTGGGTGTGCCGCCACGGCCGGCCCACCCGTGGGTGGGCGTGCAGAAGGGTCTGCGGTTGCCTCTGGGTGTGCCGCCACGGCCGGCCCACCCGTGGGTGGGCGTGCAGAACTGTTTGCGTGTGCCTCTGGGTGTGCCGCCACGGCCGGCCCACCCGTGGGTGGGCGTGCAGAACTGTTTGCGTGTGCCACTGGGTGTGCCGCACGGCCGGCCCACCCGTGGGTGGGCGTGCAGAACTGTTTGCGTGTGCCTCTGGGTGTGCCGACACGGCCGGCCCACCCGTGGGTGGGCGTGCAGAACGGTCCTGCGGTTGCCTCTGGGTGTGCCGCCACGGCCGGCCCACCCGTGGGTGGGCGTGCAGAAGGGTTTGCGGTTGCCTCTGGGTGTGCCGCCACGGCCGGCCCACCCGTGGGTGGGCGTGCAGAAGGGCCTGCGGTTGCCTCTGGGTGTGCCGCCACGGCCGGCCCACCCGTGGGTGGGCGTGCAGAACTGTTTGCGTGTGCCTCTGGGTGTGCCGCACGGCCGGCCCACCCGTGGGTGGGCGTGCAGAACGGTCTGCGGTTGCCTCTGGGTGTGCCGCCACGGCCGGCCCACCCGTGGGTGGGCGTGCAGAAGGGCTTGCGTGTTGCCTCTGGGTGTGCCGCCACGGCCGGCCCACCCGTGGGTGGGCGTGCAGAACTGTTTGCGTGTGCCACTGGGTGTGCCGCCACGGCCGGCCCACCCGTGGGTGGGCGTGCAGAACTGTTTGCGTGTGCCACTGGGTGTGCCGCCACGGCCGGCCCACCCGTGGGTGGGCGTGCAGAAGGGTTTGCGTGTTGCCTCTGGGTGTGCCGCACGGCCGGCCCACCCGTGGGTGGGCGTGCAGAAGGGCTCTGCGTGTGCCTCTGGGTGTGCCGCCACGGCCGGCCCACCCGTGGGTGGGCGTGCAGAACTGTTTGGCGTGTGCCTCTGGGTGTGCCGCCACGGCCGGCCCACCCGTGGGTGGGCGTGCAGAACTGTTTGCGTGTGCCACTGGGTGTGCCGCCACGGCCGGCCCACCCGTGGGTGGGCGTGCAGAACGGCCTGCGGTTGCCTCTGGGTGTGCCGCCACGGCCGGCCCACCCGTGGGTGGGCGTGCAGAACTGTTTGCGTGTGCCACTGGGTGTGTCGCACGGCCGGCCCACCCGTGGGTGGGCGTGCAGAACTGTTTGCGTGTGCCACTGGGTGTGCCGCCACGGCCGGCCCACCCGTGGGTGGGCGTGCAGAACTGTTTGCGTGTGCCACTGGGTGTGCCGCCACGGCCGGCCCACCCGTGGGTGGGCGTGCAGAACTGTTTGCGTGTGCCACTGGGTGTGCCGCCACGGCCGGCCCACCCGTGGGTGGGCGTGCAGAACTGTTTGCGTGTGCCACTGGGTGTGCCGCCACGGCCGGCCCACCCGTGGGTGGGCGTGCAGAAGGGCTTGCGGTTGCCTCTGGGTGTGCCGCCACGGCCGGCCCACCCGTGGGTGGGCGTGCAGAACTGTTTGCGTGTGCCACTGGGTGTGCCGCACGGCCGGCCCACCCGTGGGTGGGCGTGCAGAACTGTTTGCGTGTGCCACTGGGTGTGCCGCCACGGCCGGCCCACCCGTGGGTGGGCGTGCAGAAGTGTTTGCGTGTGCCTCTGGGTGTGCCGCACGGCCGGCCCACCCGTGGGTGGGCGTGCAGAACTGTTTGCGTGTGCCACTGGGTGTGCCGCCACGGCCGGCCCACCCGTGGGTGGGCGTGCAGAACTGTTTGCGTGTGCCACTGGGTGTGCCGCCACGGCCGGCCCACCCGTGGGTGGGCGTGCAGAAGGGCCTGCGTGTGCCTCTGGGTGTGCCGCACGGCCGGCCCACCCGTGGGTGGGCGTGCAGAACTGTTTGCGTGTGCCACTGGGTGTGCCGCCACGGCCGGCTCCACCCGTGGGTGGGCGTGCAGAACTGTTTGCGTGTGCCACTGGGTGTGCCGCCACGGCCGGCCCACCCGTGGGTGGGCGTGCAGAACTGTTTGCGTGTTGCCACTGGGTGTGCCGCACGGCCGGCCCACCCGTGGGTGGGCGTGCAGAAGTGCTTGCGTGTTGCCTCTGGGTGTGCCGCCACGGCCGGCCCACCCGTGGGTGGGCGTGCAGAACTGTTTGCGTGTGCCACTGGGTGTGCCGCCACGGCCGGCCCACCCGTGGGTGGGCGTGCAGAACTGTTTGCGTGTGCCACTGGGTGTGCCGCCACGGCCGGCCCACCCGTGGGTGGGCGTGCAGAACTGTTTGCGTGTGCCACTGGGTGTGCCGCACGGCCGGCCCACCCGTGGGTGGGCGTGCAGAAGTGTTTGCGTGTGCCTCTGGGTGTGCCGCCACGGCCGGCCCACCCGTGGGTGGGCGTGCAGAACTGTTTGCGTGTGCCTCTGGGTGTGCCGCCACGGCCGGCCCACCCGTGGGTGGGCGTGCAGAACTGTTTGCGTGTGCCACTGGGTGTGCCGCACGGCCGGCCCACCCGTGGGTGGGCGTGCAGAAGTGTTTGCGCGTTGCCTCTGGGTGTGCCGCCACGGCCGGCCCACCCGTGGGTGGGCGTGCAGAACTGTTTGCGTGTGCCACTGGGTGTGCCGCACGGCCGGCCCACCCGTGGGTGGGCGTGCAGAACTGTTTGCGTGTGCCACTGGGTGTGCCGCCACGGCCGGCCCACCCGTGGGTGGGCGTGCAGAAGGGTCTGCGGTTGCCTCTGGGTGTGCCGCCACGGCCGGCCCACCCGTGGGTGGGCGTGCAGAACTGTTTGCGTGTGCCTCTGGGTGTGCCGCCACGGCCGGCCCACCCGTGGGTGGGCGTGCAGAACTGTTTGGCGTGTGCCACTGGGTGTGCCGCCACGGCCGGCCCACCCGTGGGTGGGCGTGCAGAAGGGTTTGCGTGTTGCCTCTGGGTGTGCCGCGACGGCCGGCCCACCCGTGGGTGGGCGTGCAGAACGGTTTGCGTGTTGCCTCTGGGTGTGCCGCCACGGCCGGCCCACCCGTGGGTGGGCGTGCAGAACTGTTTGCGTGTGCCACTGGGTGTGCCGCCACGGCCGGCCCACCCGTGGGTGGGCGTGCAGAACTGTTTGCGTGTGCCACTGGGTGTGCGCACGGCCGGCCCACCCGTGGGTGGGCGTGCAGAACTGTTTGCGTGTGCCACTGGGTGTGCCGCACGGCCGGCCCACCCGTGGGTGGGCGTGCAGAAGGGTTTGCGGTTGCCTCTGGGTGTGCCGCACGGCCGGCCCACCCGTGGGTGGGCGTGCAGAACTGTTTGCGTGTGCCACTGGGTGTGCCGCCACGGCCGGCCCACCCGTGGGTGGGCGTGCAGAACTGTTTGCGTGTGCCTCTGGGTGTGCCGCCACGGCCGGCCCACCCGTGGGTGGGCGTGCAGAACTGTTTGCGTGTGCCACTGGGTGTGCCGCCACGGCCGGCCCACCCGTGGGTGGGCGTGCAGAAGGGCCTGCGGTTGCCTCTGGGTGTGCCGCCGACGGCCGGCCCACCCGTGGGTGGGCGTGCAGAACTGTTTGCGTGTGCCACTGGGTGTGCCGCGACGGCCGGCCCACCCGTGGGTGGGCGTGCAGAACTGTTTGCGTGTGCCACTGGGTGTGCCGCACGGCCGGCCCACCCGTGGGTGGGCGTGCAGAACTGTTTGCGTGTGCCACTGGGTGTGCCGCCACGGCCGGCCCACCCGTGGGTGGGCGTGCAGAACTGTTTGCGTGTGCCACTGGGTGTGCCGCCACGGCCGGCCCACCCGTGGGTGGGCGTGCAGAACTGTTTGCGTGTGCCACTGGGTGTGCCGCCACGGCCGGCCCACCCGTGGGTGGGCGTGCAGAACTGTTTGCGCGTGCCACTGGGTGTGCCGCCACGGCCGGCCCACCCGTGGGTGGGCGTGCAGAACTGTTTGCGTGTGCCACTGGGTGTGCCGCACGGCCGGCCCACCCGTGGGTGGGCGTGCAGAAGTGTTTGCGTGTGCCTCTGGGTGTGCCGCCACGGCCGGCCCACCCGTGGGTGGGCGTGCAGAACTGTTTGCGTGTGCCACTGGGTGTGCCGCCACGGCCGGCCCACCCGTGGGTGGGCGTGCAGAACTGTTTGCGTGTGCCACTGGGTGTGCCGCCACGGCCGGCCCACCCGTGGGTGGGCGTGCAGAACTGTTTGCGTGTGCCACTGGGTGTGCCGCCACGGCCGGCCCACCCGTGGGTGGGCGTGCAGAAGTGTCTGCGTGTTGCCTCTGGGTGTGCCGCCACGGCCGGCCCACCCGTGGGTGGGCGTGCAGAACTGTTTGCGTGTGCCACTGGTGTGCCGCCACGGCCGGCCCACCCGTGGGTGGGCGTGCAGAACTGTTTGCGTGTGCCACTGGGTGTGCCGCCACGGCCGGCCCACCCGTGGGTGGGCGTGCAGAACTGTTTGCGTGTGCCTCTGGGTGTGCCGCCACGGCCGGCTCCACCCGTGGGTGGGCGTGCAGAAGTGTTTGCGGTTGCCTCTGGGTGTGCCGCCACGGCCGGCCCACCCGTGGGTGGGCGTGCAGAACTGTTTGCGTGTGCCACTGGGTGTGCCGCACGGCCGGCCCACCCGTGGGTGGGCGTGCAGAACTGTTTGCGTGTGCCACTGGGTGTGCCGCACGGCCGGCCCACCCGTGGGTGGGCGTGCAGAAGTGTTTGCGGTTGCCTCTGGGTGTGCCGCCACGGCCGGCCCACCCGTGGGTGGGCGTGCAGAACTGTTTGCGTGTTGCCACTGGGTGTGCCGCCACGGCCGGCCCACCCGTGGGTGGGCGTGCAGAACTGTTTGCGTGTGCCACTGGGTGTGCCGCCACGGCCGGCCCACCCGTGGGTGGGCGTGCAGAACTGTTTGCGTGTGCCACTGGGTGTGCCGCCACGGCCGGCCCACCCGTGGGTGGGCGTGCAGAAGTGTTTGCGTTGCCTCTGGGTGTGCCGCACGGCCGGCCCACCCGTGGGTGGGCGTGCAGAAGTGTTTGCGGTTGCCTCTGGGTGTGCCGCCACGGCCGGCCCACCCGTGGGTGGGCGTGCAGAACTGTTTGCGTGTGCCACTGGGTGTGCCGCCACGGCCGGCCCACCCGTGGGTGGGCGTGCAGAACTGTTTACGTGTGCCACTGGGTGTGCCGCCACGGCCGGCCCACCCGAGGGTGGGCGTGCAGAAGGGTTTGCGGTTGCCTCTGGGTGTGCCGCACGGCCGGCCCACCCGTGGGTGGGCGTGCAGAAAGGCCTGCGGTTGCCTCTGGGTGTGCCGCCACGGCCGGCCCACCCGTGGGTGGGCGTGCAGAACTGTTTGCGTGTGCCACTGGGTGTGCAGCCACGGCCGGCCCACCCGTGGGTGGGCGTGCAGAAGGGCCTGCGGTTGCCTCTCAGTGTGCCGCCACGGCCGGCCCACCCGTGGGTGGGCGTGCAGAACTGTTTGCGTGTGCCTCTGGGTGTGCCGCCACGGCCGGTTCACTCGTGGGTGTGCGTGCAGAACTGTTTGCGTGTGCCAATGGGTGTGCCGCCACGGCCGGCCCACCCGTGTGTGGGCGTGCAGAACTGTTTGCGTGTGCCTCTGGTTGTGCCGAACGGCCGGCCCACCCGTGGGTAGGCGTGCAGAAGGTCCTGCGGTTGCCTCTGGGTGTGCCGCCACGGCCGGCCCACCCGTGGGTGGGCGTGCAGAAGGGTTTGCGGTTCCTCCGGGTGTGCCGCCACGGCCGGCTTACCCGTGGGTGGGCGTGCAGAAGGGCCGGCAGTTGCCTCTGGGTGTGCCGCCACGGCCGGCCACCCATGGTTGGGCGTGCAGAACTGTTTGCGTGTGCCTCTGGGTGTGCCGCTACGGCCGGCCCACCCGTGGGTGGGCGTGCAGAAGGGCCTGCGGTTGCCTCTGGGTGTGCCGCCACGGCCGGCCCATTCGTGGGTGGGCGTGCAGAAAGGCTTGGGTTTGCCTCTGGGTGTGCTGCCACGGCCGGCCCACCCGTGGGTGGGCGTGCAGAACTGTTTGCGTGTGCCAATGGGTGTGCCGCCACGGCCGGCCCACCCGTGGGTGGGCGTGCAGAACTGTTTGCGTGTGCCACTGGGTGTGCCGCCACGGCCGGCCCACCCGTGGGTGGGCGTGCAGAACTGTTTGCGTGTGCCACTGGGTGTGCCGCCACGGCCGGCCCACCCGTGGGTGGGCGTGCAGAAGGGTTTGCGGTTGCCTCTGGGTGTGCCGCCACGGCCGGCCCACCCGTGGGTGGGCGTGCAGAAGGGCCTGCGTGTGCCTCTGGGTGTGCCGCCACGGCCGGCCCACCCGTGGGTGGGCGTGCAGAACTGTTTGCGTGTGCCTCTGGGTGTGCCGCCACGGCCGGCCCACCCGTGGGTGGGCGTGCAGAACTGTTTGCGTGTGCCACTGGGTGTGCCGCCACGGCCGGCCCACCCGTGGGTGGGCGTGCAGAACGGTCTGCGGTTGCCTCTGGGTGTGCCGCCACGGCCGGCCCACCCGTGGGTGGGCGTGCAGAACTGTTTGCGGTTGCCTCTGGGTGTGCCGCTACGGCCGGCCCACCCGTGGGTGGGCGTGCAGAAATGTTTTCGTGTGCCACTGGGTGTGCCGCCACGGCCGGCCCACCCGTGGGTGGACGTGCAGAACTGTTTGCGTGTGCCACTGGGTGTGCCGCCACGGCCGGCCCACCCGTGGGTGGGCGTGCAGAACTGTTTGGCGTGTGCCACTGGGTGTGCCGCCACGGCCGGCCCACCCGTGGGTGGGCGTGCAGAAATGTTTGCGGTTGCCTCTGGGTGTGCCGCCACGGCCGGCCCACCCGTGGGTGGGCGTGCAGAAGGGTTTGCGGTTGCCTCTGGGTGTGCCGCCACGGCCGGCCCACCCGTGGGTGGGCGTGCAGAACTGTTTGCGTGTGCCACTGGGTGTGCCGCCACGGCCGGCCCACCCGTGGGTGGGCGTGCAGAACTGTTTGCGTGTGCCACTGGGTGTGCCGCCACGGCCGGCCCACCCGTGGGTGGGCGTGCAGAAGGGTTTGCGTGTTGCCTCTGGGTGTGCCGCACGGCCGGCCCACCCGTGGGTGGGCGTGCAGAACGGCCTGCGGTTGCCTCTGGGTGTGCCGCCACGGCCGGCCCACCCGTGGGTGGGCGTGCAGAACTGTTTGCGTGTGCCACTGGGTGTGCCGCCACGGCCGGCCCACCCGTGGGTGGGCGTGCAGAAGTGCCTGCGGTTGCCTCTGGGTGTGCCGCGACGGCCGGCCCACCCGTGGGTGGGCGTGCAGAACTGTTTGCGTGTGCCACTGGGTGTGCCGCCACGGCCGGCCCACCCGTGGGTGGGCGTGCAGAACTGTTTGCGTGTGCCACTGGGTGTGCCGCCACGGCCGGCCCACCCGTGGGTGGGCGTGCAGAACTGTTTGCGTGTGCCACTGGGTGTGCCGCCACGGCCGGCCCACCCGTGGGTGGGCGTGCAGAACGGTCTTGCGGTTGCCTCTGGGTGTGCCGCTACGGCCGGCCCACCCGTGGGTGGGCGTGCAGAAGTGTTTGCGTGTGCCTCTGGTGTGCCGCCACGGCCGGCCCACCCGTGGGTGGGCGTGCAGAAGGGCCTGCGTGTTGCCTCTGGGTGTGCCGCCACGGCCGGCCCACCCGTGGGTGGGCGTGCAGAACTGTTTGCGTGTGCCTCTGGGTGTGCCGCTACGGCCGGCCCACCCGTGGGTGGGCGTGCAGAAGGGCTTGCGGTTGCCTCTGGGTGTGCCGCCACGGCCGGCCCACCCGTGGGTGGGCGTGCAGAAGGGCTTGCGTGTTGCCTCTGGGTGTGCCGCCACGGCCGGCCCACCCGTGGGTGGGCGTGCAGAACTGTTTGCGTGTGCCACTGGGTGTGCCGCCACGGCCGGCCCACCCGTGGGTGGGCGTGCAGAACTGTTTGCGTGTGCCACTGGGTGTGCCGCCACGGCCGGCCCACCCGTGGGTGGGCGTGCAGAAGTGTTTGCGTGTGCCACTGGGTGTGCCGCCACGGCCGGCCCACCCGTGGGTGGGCGTGCAGAAGGGTTTGCGGTTGCCTCTGGGTGTGCCGCCACGGCCGGCCCACCCGTGGGTGGGCGTGCAGAAGGGTCTGCGTGTGCCTCTGGGTGTGCCGCCACGGCCGGCCCACCCGTGGGTGGGCGTGCAGAACTGTTTGCGTGTGCCTCTGGGTGTGCCGCCACGGCCGGCCCACCCGTGGGTGGGCGTGCAGAACTGTTTGCGTGTGCCACTGGGTGTGCCGCCACGGCCGGCCCACCCGTGGGTGGGCGTGCAGAAGGGCCTGCGGTTGCCTCTGGGTGTGCCGCCACGGCCGGCCCACCCGTGGGTGGGCGTGCAGAACTGTTTGCGGTGCCACTGGGTGTGCCGCCACGGCCGGCCCACCCGTGGGTGGGCGTGCAGAACTGTTTGCGTGTGCCACTGGGTGTGCCGCCACGGCCGGCCCACCCGTGGGTGGGCGTGCAGAACTGTTTGGCGTGTGCCACTGGGTGTGCCGCCACGGCCGGCCCACCCGTGGGTGGGCGTGCAGAACTGTTTGCGTGTGCCACTGGGTGTGCCGCCACGGCCGGCCCACCCGTGGGTGGGCGTGCAGAACTGTTTGCGTGTGCCTCTGGGTGTGCCGCCACGGCCGGCCCACCCGTGGGTGGGCGTGCAGAAGGGCTTGCGGTTGCCTCTGGGTGTGCCGCCACGGCCGGCCCACCCGTGGGTGGGCGTGCAGAACTGTTTGCGTGTGCCACTGGGTGTGCCGCGACGGCCGGCCCACCCGTGGGTGGGCGTGCAGAACTGTTTGCGTGTGCCACTGGGTGTGCCGCCACGGCCGGCCCACCCGTGGGTGGGCGTGCAGAACTGTTTGCGTGTGCCACTGGGTGTGCCGCCACGGCCGGCCCACCCGTGGGTGGGCGTGCAGAACTGTTTGCGTGTGCCTCTGGGTGTGCCGCCACGGCCGGCCCACCCGTGGGTGGGCGTGCAGAACTGTTTGCGTGTGCCACTGGGTGTGCCGCCACGGCCGGCCCACCCGTGGGTGGGCGTGCAGAAGGGTCTGCGTGTTGCCTCTGGGTGTGCCGCACGGCCGGCCCACCCGTGGGTGGGCGTGCAGAACTGTTTGCGTGTGCCACTGGGTGTGCCGCCACGGCCGGCCCACCCGTGGGTGGGCGTGCAGAACTGTTTGCGTGTGCCACTGGGTGTGCCGCCACGGCCGGCCCACCCGTGGGTGGGCGTGCAGAACGGTTTGCGTGTGCCTCTGGGTGTGCCGCACGGCCGGCCCACCCGTGGGTGGGCGTGCAGAACTGTTTGCGTGTGCCACTGGGTGTGCCGCACGGCCGGCCCACCCGTGGGTGGGCGTGCAGAAGTGTCTGCGGTTGCCTCTGGGTGTGCCGCACGGCCGGCCCACCCGTGGGTGGGCGTGCAGAACTGTTTGCGTGTGCCACTGGGTGTGCCGCCACGGCCGGCCCACCCGTGGGTGGGCGTGCAGAACTGTTTGCGTGTGCCACTGGGTGTGCCGCCACGGCCGGCCCACCCGTGGGTGGGCGTGCAGAAGTGTTTGCGTGTTGCCTCTGGGTGTGCCGCCACGGCCGGCCCACCCGTGGGTGGGCGTGCAGAAGTGTCTGCGTGTTGCCTCTGGGTGTGCCGCGACGGCCGGCCCACCCGTGGGTGGGCGTGCAGAACTGTTTGCGTGTGCCACTGGGTGTGCCGCACGGCCGGCCCACCCGTGGGTGGGCGTGCAGAACTGTTTGCGTGTGCCACTGGGTGTGCCGCCACGGCCGGCCCACCCGTGGGTGGGCGTGCAGAACGGTCTGCGGTTGCCTCTGGGTGTGCCGCCACGGCCGGCCCACCCGTGGGTGGGCGTGCAGAACTGTTTGGCGTGTGCCACTGGGTGTGCCGCTACGGCCGGCCCACCCGTGGGTGGGCGTGCAGAACTGTTTGCGTGTGCCTCTGGGTGTGCCGCCACGGCCGGCCCACCCGTGGGTGGGCGTGCAGAACTGTTTGCGTGTTGCCTCTGGGTGTGCCGCCACGGCCGGCCCACCCGTGGGTGGGCGTGCAGAACTGTTTGCGTGTGCCACTGGGTGTGCCGCCACGGCCGGCCCACCCGTGGGTGGGCGTGCAGAAGGGTCTGCGGTTGCCTCTGGGTGTGCCGCCACGGCCGGCCCACCCGTGGGTGGGCGTGCAGAACTGTTTGCGTGTGCCACTGGGTGTGCCGCCACGGCCGGCCCACCCGTGGGTGGGCGTGCAGAACTGTTTGCGTGTGCCACTGGGTGTGCCGCACGGCCGGCCCACCCGTGGGTGGGCGTGCAGAACTGTTTGCGTGATGCCACTGGGTGTGCCGCCACGGCCGGCCCACCCGTGGGTGGGCGTGCAGAACTGTTTGCGTGTGCCACTGGGTGTGCCGCCACGGCCGGCCCACCCGTGGGTGGGCGTGCAGAACTGTTTGGCGTGTGCCACTGGGTGTGCCGCCACGGCCGGCCCACCCGTGGGTGGGCGTGCAGAACTGTTTGCGTGTGCCACTGGGTGTGCCGCCACGGCCGGCCCACCCGTGGGTGGGCGTGCAGAACTGTTTGCGTGTGCCACTGGGTGTGCCAGCACGGCCGGCCCACCCGTGGGTGGGCGTGCAGAAGTGTTTGCGGTTGCCTCTGGGTGTGCCGCCACGGCCGGCCCACCCGTGGGTGGGCGTGCAGAAGTGCTTGCGGTTGCCTCTGGGTGTGCCGCCACGGCCGGCCCACCCGTGGGTGGGCGTGCAGAACTGTTTGCGTGTGCCACTGGGTGTGCCGCCACGGCCGGCCCACCCGTGGGTGGGCGTGCAGAACTGTTTGCGTGTGCCACTGGGTGTGCCGCCACGGCCGGCCCACCCGTGGGTGGGCGTGCAGAACTGTTTGCGTGTGCCACTGGGTGTGCCGCCACGGCCGGCCCACCCGTGGGTGGGCGTGCAGAACGGTTTGCGTGTTGCCTCTGGGTGTGCCGCCACGGCCGGCCCACCCGTGGGTGGGCGTGCAGAACTGTTTGCGTGTGCCACTGGGTGTGCCGCCACGGCCGGCCCACCCGTGGGTGGGCGTGCAGAACTGTTTGCGTGTGCCTCTGGGTGTGCCGCCACGGCCGGCCCACCCGTGGGTGGGCGTGCAGAAGTGTTTGCGTGTTGCCTCTGGGTGTGCCGCCACGGCCGGCCCACCCGTGGGTGGGCGTGCAGAACGGTCTGCGGTGCCTCTGGGTGTGCCGCCACGGCCGGCCCACCCGTGGGTGGGCGTGCAGAACTGTTTGCGTGTGCCACTGGGTGTGCCGCCACGGCCGGCCCACCCGTGGGTGGGCGTGCAGAAGGGTTTGCGGTTGCCTCTGGGTGTGCCGCCACGGCCGGCCCACCCGTGGGTGGGCGTGCAGAAGTGCCTGCGGTTGCCTCTGGGTGTGCCGCCACGGCCGGCCCACCCGTGGGTGGGCGTGCAGAACTGTTTGCGTGTGCCTCTGGGTGTGCCGCACGGCCGGCCCACCCGTGGGTGGGCGTGCAGAACTGTTTGCGTGTTGCCTCTGGGTGTGCCGCCACGGCCGGCCCACCCGTGGGTGGGCGTGCAGAAGGGTCTGCGGTTGCCTCTGGGTGTGCCGCACGGCCGGCCCACCCGTGGGTGGGCGTGCAGAACTGTTTGGCGTGTGCCACTGGGTGTGCCGCCACGGCCGGCCCACCCGTGGGTGGGCGTGCAGAACTGTTTGCGTGTGCCACTGGGTGTGCCGCCACGGCCGGCCCACCCGTGGGTGGGCGTGCAGAACTGTTTGCGTGTGCCACTGGGTGTGCCGCCACGGCCGGCCCACCCGTGGGTGGGCGTGCAGAACTGTTTGCGTGTGCCACTGGGTGTGCCGCCACGGCCGGCCCACCCGTGGGTGGGCGTGCAGAAGTGTCTGCGGTTGCCTCTGGGTGTGCCGCCACGGCCGGCCCACCCGTGGGTGGGCGTGCAGAACTGTTTGCGTGTGCCACTGGGTGTGCCGCCACGGCCGGCCCACCCGTGGGTGGGCGTGCAGAACTGTTTGGCGTGTGCCACTGGGTGTGCCGCCACGGCCGGCCCACCCGTGGGTGGGCGTGCAGAAGTGTTTGCGTGTGCCTCTGGGTGTGCCGCCACGGCCGGCCCACCCGTGGGTGGGCGTGCAGAACTGTTTGCGTGTGCCTCTGGGTGTGCCGCCACGGCCGGCCCACCCGTGGGTGGGCGTGCAGAACTGTTTGCGTGTGCCACTGGGTGTGCCGCCACGGCCGGCCCACCCGTGGGTGGGCGTGCAGAACTGTTTGCGTGTGCCACTGGGTGTGCCGACACGGCCGGCCCACCCGTGGGTGGGCGTGCAGAAGTGTCTGCGGTTGCCTCTGGGTGTGCCGCGACGGCCGGCCCACCCGTGGGTGGGCGTGCAGAAGGGTTTGCGGTTGCCTCTGGGTGTGCCGCCACGGCCGGCCCACCCGTGGGTGGGCGTGCAGAAGGGCTTGCGTGTTGCCTCTGGGTGTGCCGCCACGGCCGGCCCACCCGTGGGTGGGCGTGCAGAACTGTTTGCGTGTGCCTCTGGGTGTGCCGCGACGGCCGGCCCACCCGTGGGTGGGCGTGCAGAACTGTTTGCGTGTTGCCTCTGGGTGTGCCGCCACGGCCGGCCCACCCGTGGGTGGGCGTGCAGAAGGGTTTGCGTGTTGCCTCTGGGTGTGCCGCCACGGCCGGCCCACCCGTGGGTGGGCGTGCAGAACTGTTTGCGTGTGCCACTGGGTGTGCCGCACGGCCGGCCCACCCGTGGGTGGGCGTGCAGAACTGTTTGGCGTGTGCCACTGGGTGTGCCGCCACGGCCGGCTCCACCCGTGGGTGGGCGTGCAGAACTGTTTGCGTGTGCCACTGGGTGTGCCGCCACGGCCGGCCCACCCGTGGGTGGGCGTGCAGAAGGGTTTGCGGTTGCCTCTGGGTGTGCCGCCACGGCCGGCCCACCCGTGGGTGGGCGTGCAGAACTGTTTGCGTGTGCCTCTGGGTGTGCCGCCACGGCCGGCCCACCCGTGGGTGGGCGTGCAGAACTGTTTGCGTGTGCCACTGGGTGTGCCGCCACGGCCGGCCCACCCGTGGGTGGGCGTGCAGAAAGGCCTGCGGTTGCCTCTGGGTGTGCCGCCACGGCCGGCCCACCCGTGGGTGGGCGTGCAGAACTGTTTGCGTGTGCCACTGGGTGTGCCGCACGGCCGGCTCCACCCGTGGGTGGGCGTGCAGAACTGTTTGCGTGTGCCACTGGGTGTGCCGCACGGCCGGCCCACCCGTGGGTGGGCGTGCAGAACTGTTTGCGTGTGCCACTGGGTGTGCCGCCACGGCCGGCCCACCCGTGGGTGGGCGTGCAGAACGGTTTGCGGTTGCCTCTGGGTGTGCCGCCACGGCCGGCCCACCCGTGGGTGGGCGTGCAGAACTGTTTGCGTGTGCCTCTGGGTGTGCCGCACGGCCGGCCCACCCGTGGGTGGGCGTGCAGAACTGTTTGCGTGTGCCTCTGGGTGTGCCGCCACGGCCGGCCCACCCGTGGGTGGGCGTGCAGAAGTGTTTGCGTGTTGCCTCTGGGTGTGCCGCGACGGCCGGCCCACCCGTGGGTGGGCGTGCAGAACTGTTTGCGTGTGCCACTGGGTGTGCCGCACGGCCGGCCCACCCGTGGGTGGGCGTGCAGAACTGTTTATGCGGTGCCACTGGGTGTGCCGCCACGGCCGGCCCACCCGTGGGTGGGCGTGCAGAACTGTTTGCGTGTGCCACTGGGTGTGCCGCACGGCCGGCCCACCCGTGGGTGGGCGTGCAGAACGGCTTGCGTGTTGCCTCTGGGTGTGCCGCCACGGCCGGCCCACCCGTGGGTGGGCGTGCAGAACTGTTTGCGTGTGCCACTGGGTGTGCCGCTACGGCCGGCCCACCCGTGGGTGGGCGTGCAGAACTGTTTGCGTGTGCCACTGGGTGTGCCGCCACGGCCGGCCCACCCGTGGGTGGGCGTGCAGAACTGTTTGCGTGTGCCTCTGGGTGTGCCGCCACGGCCGGCCCACCCGTGGGTGGGCGTGCAGAAGGGCCTGCGGTTGCCTCTGGGTGTGCCGCCACGGCCGGCCCACCCGTGGGTGGGCGTGCAGAACTGTTTGCGTGTGCCACTGGGTGTGCCGCCACGGCCGGCCCACCCGTGGGTGGGCGTGCAGAAGGGTTTGCGGTTGCCTCTGGGTGTGCCGCACGGCCGGCCCACCCGTGGGTGGGCGTGCAGAACTGTTTGCGTGTGCCACTGGGTGTGCCGCCACGGCCGGCCCACCCGTGGGTGGGCGTGCAGAACTGTTTGCGTGTGCCACTGGGTGTGCCGCCACGGCCGGCCCACCCGTGGGTGGGCGTGCAGAAGTGTTTGCGGTTGCCTCTGGGTGTGCCGCCACGGCCGGCCCACCCGTGGGTGGGCGTGCAGAACTGTTTGCGTTGCCACTGGGTGTGCCGCCACGGCCGGCCCACCCGTGGGTGGGCGTGCAGAACTGTTTGCGTGTGCCTCTGGGTGTGCCGCCACGGCCGGCCCACCCGTGGGTGGGCGTGCAGAACTGTTTGCGTGTTGCCTCTGGGTGTGCCGCCACGGCCGGCCCACCCGTGGGTGGGCGTGCAGAACTGTTTGGCGTGTGCCACTGGGTGTGCCGCTACGGCCGGCCCACCCGTGGGTGGGCGTGCAGAACTGTTTGCGCGTTGCCTCTGGGTGTGCCGCCACGGCCGGCCCACCCGTGGGTGGGCGTGCAGAACTGTTTGCGTGTGCCACTGGGTGTGCCGCCACGGCCGGCCCACCCGTGGGTGGGCGTGCAGAACTGTTTGCGTGTGCCTCTGGGTGTGCCGCGACGGCCGGCTCCACCCGTGGGTGGGCGTGCAGAAGTGCTTGCGTGTGCCTCTGGGTGTGCCGCCACGGCCGGCCCACCCGTGGGTGGGCGTGCAGAACTGTTTGCGTTGCCTCTGGGTGTGCCGCACGGCCGGCCCACCCGTGGGTGGGCGTGCAGAACTGTTTGCGTGTGCCACTGGGTGTGCCGCCACGGCCGGCCCACCCGTGGGTGGGCGTGCAGAACTGTTTGCGTGTGCCACTGGGTGTGCCGCCACGGCCGGCCCACCCGTGGGTGGGCGTGCAGAAGTGTTTGCGTGTGCCACTGGGTGTGCCGCACGGCCGGCCCACCCGTGGGTGGGCGTGCAGAAGTGTTTGCGTGTGCCTCTGGGTGTGCCGCGACGGCCGGCCCACCCGTGGGTGGGCGTGCAGAACTGTTTGCGCGGTGCCACTGGGTGTGCCGCCACGGCCGGCCCACCCGTGGGTGGGCGTGCAGAACTGTTTGCGTGTGCCACTGGGTGTGCCGCCACGGCCGGCCCACCCGTGGGTGGGCGTGCAGAACTGTTTGCGTGTGCCACTGGGTGTGCCGCCACGGCCGGCCCACCCGTGGGTGGGCGTGCAGAACGGTTTGCGCGTTGCCTCTGGGTGTGCCGCCACGGCCGGCCCACCCGTGGGTGGGCGTGCAGAACTGTTTGCGTGTGCCTCTGGGTGTGCCGCCACGGCCGGCCCACCCGTGGGTGGGCGTGCAGAAGTGTTTGCGGTTGCCTCTGGGTGTGCCGCCACGGCCGGCCCACCCGTGGGTGGGCGTG
Source organism: Luscinia luscinia (assembly GCA_034336685.1). Classification (NCBI taxonomy): domain Eukaryota; kingdom Metazoa; phylum Chordata; class Aves; order Passeriformes; family Muscicapidae; genus Luscinia; species Luscinia luscinia. The sequence goes on from JAKWBO010000422.1 coordinate 16,998, forward strand.
CAGAAGTGCTTGCGTGTTGCCTCTGGGTGTGCCGCCACGGCCGGCCCACCCGTGGGTGGGCGTGCAGAACTGTTTGCGTGTGCCACTGGGTGTGCCGCACGGCCGGCCCACCCGTGGGTGGGCGTGCAGAACTGTTTGCGTGTGCCACTGGGTGTGCCGCCACGGCCGGCCCACCCGTGGGTGGGCGTGCAGAAGGGTTTGCGGTTGCCTCTGGGTGTGCCGCACGGCCGGCCCACCCGTGGGTGGGCGTGCAGAAGTGCCTGCGTGTGCCTCTGGGTGTGCCGCCACGGCCGGCCCACCCGTGGGTGGGCGTGCAGAACTGTTTGCGTGTGCCACTGGGTGTGCCGCCACGGCCGGCCCACCCGTGGGTGGGCGTGCAGAACTGTTTGCGTGTGCCACTGGGTGTGCCGCCACGGCCGGCCCACCCGTGGGTGGGCGTGCAGAACGGTTTGCGTGTGCCTCTGGGTGTGCCGCCACGGCCGGCCCACCCGTGGGTGGGCGTGCAGAACTGTTTGCGTGTGCCACTGGGTGTGCCGCACGGCCGGCCCACCCGTGGGTGGGCGTGCAGAACTGTTTGCGTGTGCCTCTGGGTGTGCCGCCACGGCCGGCCCACCCGTGGGTGGGCGTGCAGAACTGTTTGGCGTGTGCCACTGGGTGTGCCGCCACGGCCGGCCCACCCGTGGGTGGGCGTGCAGAACTGTTTGCGTGTGCCTCTGGGTGTGCCGCCACGGCCGGCCCACCCGTGGGTGGGCGTGCAGAACTGTTTGCGTGTGCCTCTGGGTGTGCCGCCACGGCCGGCCCACCCGTGGGTGGGCGTGCAGAAGGGCTTGCGGTTGCCTCTGGGTGTGCCGCACGGCCGGCCCACCCGTGGGTGGGCGTGCAGAACTGTTTGCGTGTGCCTCTGGTGTGCCGCGACGGCCGGCCCACCCGTGGGTGGGCGTGCAGAACTGTTTGCGTGTGCCTCTGGGTGTGCCGCCACGGCCGGCCCACCCGTGGGTGGGCGTGCAGAAGGGTTTGCGGTTGCCTCTGGGTGTGCCGCCACGGCCGGCCCACCCGTGGGTGGGCGTGCAGAAGTGCTTGCGTGTGCCTCTGGGTGTGCCGCACGGCCGGCCCACCCGTGGGTGGGCGTGCAGAACTGTTTGCGTGTGCCACTGGGTGTGCCGCCACGGCCGGCCCACCCGTGGGTGGGCGTGCAGAACTGTTTGCGTGTGCCACTGGGTGTGCCGCACGGCCGGCCCACCCGTGGGTGGGCGTGCAGAACTGTTTGCGTGTGCCTCTGGGTGTGCCGCGACGGCCGGCCCACCCGTGGGTGGGCGTGCAGAAGGGCTTGCGTGTTGCCTCTGGGTGTGCCGCCACGGCCGGCCCACCCGTGGGTGGGCGTGCAGAACTGTTTGCGTGTGCCTCTGGGTGTGCCGCCACGGCCGGCCCACCCGTGGGTGGGCGTGCAGAACTGTTTGCGTGTGCCTCTGGTGTGCCGCCACGGCCGGCCCACCCGTGGGTGGGCGTGCAGAACTGTTTGCGTGTGCCACTGGGTGTGCCGCGACGGCCGGCCCACCCGTGGGTGGGCGTGCAGAAGGGCTTGCGGTTGCCTCTGGGTGTGCCGCCACGGCCGGCCCACCCGTGGGTGGGCGTGCAGAACTGTTTGCGTGTGCCTCTGGGTGTGCCGCACGGCCGGCCCACCCGTGGGTGGGCGTGCAGAACTGTTTGCGTGTGCCACTGGGTGTGCCGCCACGGCCGGCCCACCCGTGGGTGGGCGTGCAGAAGGGTTTGCGTGTTGCCTCTGGGTGTGCCGCCACGGCCGGCCCACCCGTGGGTGGGCGTGCAGAACTGTTTGCGTGTGCCTCTGGGTGTGCCGCCACGGCCGGCCCACCCGTGGGTGGGCGTGCAGAAGGGCCTGCGTGTTGCCTCTGGGTGTGCCGCGACGGCCGGCTCCACCCGTGGGTGGGCGTGCAGAACTGTTTGCGTGTGCCTCTGGGTGTGCCGCCACGGCCGGCCCACCCGTGGGTGGGCGTGCAGAAGGGTCTGCGGTTGCCTCTGGGTGTGCCGCCACGGCCGGCCCACCCGTGGGTGGGCGTGCAGAACTGTCTGCGTGTGCCTCTGGGTGTGCCGCACGGCCGGCCCACCCGTGGGTGGGCGTGCAGAACTGTTTGCGTGTGCCACTGGGTGTGCCGCCACGGCCGGCCCACCCGTGGGTGGGCGTGCAGAACTGTTTGCGTGTTGCCACTGGGTGTGCCGCCACGGCCGGCCCACCCGTGGGTGGGCGTGCAGAACTGTTTGCGTGTGCCTCTGGGTGTGCCGCCACGGCCGGCCCACCCGTGGGTGGGCGTGCAGAAGGGCCTGCGGTTGCCTCTGGGTGTGCCGCACGGCCGGCCCACCCGTGGGTGGGCGTGCAGAACTGTTTGCGTGTGCCTCTGGGTGTGCCGCCACGGCCGGCCCACCCGTGGGTGGGCGTGCAGAACTGTTTGCGTGTGCCACTGGGTGTGCCGCCACGGCCGGCCCACCCGTGGGTGGGCGTGCAGAAGTGTTTGCGGTTGCCTCTGGGTGTGCCGCCACGGCCGGCCCACCCGTGGGTGGGCGTGCAGAACTGTCTGCGTGTGCCTCTGGGTGTGCCGCACGGCCGGCCCACCCGTGGGTGGGCGTGCAGAACTGTTTGCGTGTGCCACTGGGTGTGCCGCCACGGCCGGCCCACCCGTGGGTGGGCGTGCAGAAGGGTTTGCGGTTGCCTCTGGGTGTGCCGCCACGGCCGGCCCACCCGTGGGTGGGCGTGCAGAACTGTTTGCGTGTGCCACTGGGTGTGCCGCACGGCCGGCCCACCCGTGGGTGGGCGTGCAGAAGTGTTTGCGTGTGCCACTGGGTGTGCCGCCACGGCCGGCCCACCCGTGGGTGGGCGTGCAGAAGGGCCTGCGGTTGCCTCTGGGTGTGCCACGACGGCCGGCCCACCCGTGGGTGGGCGTGCAGAAGTGCTTGCGTGTGCCTCTGGGTGTGCCGCCACGGCCGGCCCACCCGTGGGTGGGCGTGCAGAACTGTTTGCGTGTGCCACTGGATGTGCCGCCACGGCCGGCCCACCCGTGGGTGGGCGTGCAGAACTGTTTGCGTGATCCACTGGGTGTGCCGCCACGGCCGGCCCACCCGTGGGTGGGCGTGCAGAAGGGCCTGCGTTTGCCTCTGGGTGTGCCGCCACGGCCGGCCCACCCGTGGGTGGGCGTGCAGAACTGTTTGCGTGTGCCACTGGGTGTGCCGCCACGGCCGGCCCACCCGTGGGTGGGCGTGCAGAAGGGTTTGCGGTTGCCTCTGGGTGTGCCGCCACGGCCGGCCCACCCGTGGGTGGGCGTGCAGAACGGTTTGCGTGTGCCACTGGGTGTGCCGCCACGGCCGGCCCACCCGTGGGTGGGCGTGCAGAACTGTTTGCGTGTGCCACTGGGTGTGCCGCTACGGCCGGCCCACCCGTGGGTGGGCGTGCAGAAGGGTTTGCGGTTGCCTCTGGGTGTGCCGCGACGGCCGGCCCACCCGTGGGTGGGCGTGCAGAACTGTTTGCGTGTTGCCTCTGGGTGTGCCGCCACGGCCGGCCCACCCGTGGGTGGGCGTGCAGAACTGTTTGCGTGTGCCTCTGGGTGTGCCGCCACGGCCGGCCCACCCGTGGGTGGGCGTGCAGAACTGTTTGCGTGTGCCTCTGGGTGTGCCGCCACGGCCGGCCCACCCGTGGGTGGGCGTGCAGAAGGGTTTGCGCGTTGCCTCTGGGTGTGCCGCCACGGCCGGCCCACCCGTGGGTGGGCGTGCAGAAGTGTTTGCGGTTGCCTCTGGGTGTGCCGCGACGGCCGGCCCACCCGTGGGTGGGCGTGCAGAACTGTTTGCGTGTGCCTCTGGGTGTGCCGCACGGCCGGCCCACCCGTGGGTGGGCGTGCAGAACTGTTTGCGTGTGCCACTGGGTGTGCCACGACGGCCGGCCCACCCGTGGGTGGGCGTGCAGAACTGTTTGCGTGTGCCACTGGGTGTGCCGCCACGGCCGGCCCACCCGTGGGTGGGCGTGCAGAACGGTTTGCGGTTGCCTCTGGGTGTGCCGCCACGGCCGGCCCACCCGTGGGTGGGCGTGCAGAACTGTTTGCGTGTGCCTCTGGGTGTGCCGCCACGGCCGGCCCACCCGTGGGTGGGCGTGCAGAAGTGTTTGCGTGTTGCCTCTGGGTGTGCCGCCACGGCCGGCCCACCCGTGGGTGGGCGTGCAGAACTGTTTGCGTGTGCCTCTGGGTGTGCCGCGACGGCCGGCCCACCCGTGGGTGGGCGTGCAGAACTGTTTGCGTGTGCCACTGGGTGTGCCGCCACGGCCGGCCCACCCGTGGGTGGGCGTGCAGAAGTGTTTGCGGTTGCCTCTGGGTGTGCCACACGGCCGGCCCACCCGTGGGTGGGCGTGCAGAACGTGTCTGCGTGTGCCTCTGGGTGTGCCGCACGGCCGGCCCACCCGTGGGTGGGCGTGCAGAACTGTTTGCGTGTGCCACTGGGTGTGCCGCCACGGCCGGCCCACCCGTGGGTGGGCGTGCAGAACTGTTTGCGTGTGCCACTGGGTGTGCCGCCACGGCCGGCCCACCCGTGGGTGGGCGTGCAGAACGGTTTGCGTGTGCCACTGGGTGTGCCGCACGGCCGGCCCACCCGTGGGTGGGCGTGCAGAACTGTTTGCGTGTGCCTCTGGGTGTGCCGCCACGGCCGGCCCACCCGTGGGTGGGCGTGCAGAAGTGTTTGCGTGTGCCTCTGGGTGTGCCGCCACGGCCGGCCCACCCGTGGGTGGGCGTGCAGAACTGTTTGCGTGTGCCACTGGGTGTGCCGCCACGGCCGGCCCACCCGTGGGTGGGCGTGCAGAACTGTTTGCGGTTGCCTCTGGGTGTGCCGCACGGCCGGCCCACCCGTGGGTGGGCGTGCAGAACTGTTTGCGGTTGCCTCTGGGTGTGCCGCCACGGCCGGCCCACCCGTGGGTGGGCGTGCAGAAGGGCCTGCGGTTGCCTCTGGGTGTGCCGCACGGCCGGCCCACCCGTGGGTGGGCGTGCAGAACTGTTTGCGTGTGCCACTGGGTGTGCCGCCACGGCCGGCCCACCCGTGGGTGGGCGTGCAGAAGTGTTTGCGGTTGCCTCTGGGTGTGCCGCTACGGCCGGCCCACCCGTGGGTGGGCGTGCAGAACTGCTTGCGTGTGCCTCTGGGTGTGCCGCCACGGCCGGCCCACCCGTGGGTGGGCGTGCAGAAGTGTTTGCGTGTGCCTCTGGGTGTGCCGCACGGCCGGCCCACCCGTGGGTGGGCGTGCAGAACTGTTTGCGTGTGCCACTGGGTGTGCCGCCACGGCCGGCCCACCCGTGGGTGGGCGTGCAGAACTGTTTGCGTGTGCCACTGGGTGTGCCGCCACGGCCGGCCCACCCGTGGGTGGGCGTGCAGAACTGTTTGCGCGTTGCCACTGGGTGTGCCGCCACGGCCGGCCCACCCGTGGGTGGGCGTGCAGAAGTGTTTGCGGTTGCCTCTGGGTGTGCCGCCACGGCCGGCCCACCCGTGGGTGGGCGTGCAGAACTGTTTGCGTGTGCCTCTGGGTGTGCCGCCACGGCCGGCCCACCCGTGGGTGGGCGTGCAGAACTGTTTGCGTGTGCCTCTGGGTGTGCCGCCACGGCCGGCCCACCCGTGGGTGGGCGTGCAGAACTGTTTGCGGTTGCCTCTGGGTGTGCCGCCACGGCCGGCCCACCCGTGGGTGGGCGTGCAGAAGTGCTTGCGGTTGCCTCTGGGTGTGTCACGACGGCCGGCCCACCCGTGGGTGGGCGTGCAGAACTGTTTGCGTGTGCCACTGGGTGTGCCGCCACGGCCGGCCCACCCGTGGGTGGGCGTGCAGAACTGTTTGCGTGTGCCACTGGGTGTGCCGCCACGGCCGGCCCACCCGTGGGTGGGCGTGCAGAAGTGTTTGCGGTTGCCTCTGGGTGTGCCGCCACGGCCGGCCCACCCGTGGGTGGGCGTGCAGAACTGTTTGCGTGTGCCACTGGGTGTGCCGCCACGGCCGGCCCACCCGTGGGTGGGCGTGCAGAAGTGTTTGCGTGTGCCTCTGGGTGTGCCGCACGGCCGGCCCACCCGTGGGTGGGCGTGCAGAACTGTTTGCGTGTGCCACTGGGTGTGCCGCCACGGCCGGCCCACCCGTGGGTGGGCGTGCAGAAGTGTTTGCGGTTGCCTCTGGGTGTGCCGCCACGGCCGGCCCACCCGTGGGTGGGCGTGCAGAAGTGTTTGCGTGTGCCTCTGGGTGTGCCGCACGGCCGGCCCACCCGTGGGTGGGCGTGCAGAACTGTTTGCGTGTGCCACTGGTGTGCCGCCACGGCCGGCCCACCCGTGGGTGGGCGTGCAGAACTGTTTGCGTGTGCCTCTGGGTGTGCCGCCACGGCCGGCCCACCCGTGGGTGGGCGTGCAGAACTGTTTGCGTGTGCCACTGGGTGTGCCGCCACGGCCGGCCCACCCGTGGGTGGGCGTGCAGAAGTGCTTGCGGTTGCCTCTGGGTGTGCCGCCACGGCCGGCTCCACCCGTGGGTGGGCGTGCAGAACTGTTTGCGTGTGCCACTGGGTGTGCCGCCACGGCCGGCCCACCCGTGGGTGGGCGTGCAGAACTGTTTGCGTGTGCCACTGGGTGTGCCGCCACGGCCGGCCCACCCGTGGGTGGGCGTGCAGAAGGGTTTGCGTGTTGCCTCTGGGTGTGCCGCCACGGCCGGCCCACCCGTGGGTGGGCGTGCAGAACGGTCTGCGTGTGCCTCTGGGTGTGCCGCCACGGCCGGCCCACCCGTGGGTGGGCGTGCAGAACTGTTTGCGTGTGCCACTGGGTGTGCCGCCACGGCCGGCTCCACCCGTGGGTGGGCGTGCAGAAGTGTTTGCGTTGCCTCTGGGTGTGCCGCCACGGCCGGCCCACCCGTGGGTGGGCGTGCAGAACTGTTTGCGTGTGCCACTGGGTGTGCCACGACGGCCGGCCCACCCGTGGGTGGGCGTGCAGAAGTGCTTGCGTGTGCCACTGGGTGTGCCGCCACGGCCGGCCCACCCGTGGGTGGGCGTGCAGAAAAGCCTGCGGTTGCCTCTGGGTGTGCCGCACGGCCGGCCCACCCGTGGGTGGGCGTGCAGAAGTGCCTGCGTGTTGCCTCTGGGTGTGCCGCCACGGCCGGCCCACCCGTGGGTGGGCGTGCAGAACTGTTTGCGTGTGCCACTGGATGTGCCGCCACGGCCGGCCCACCCGTGGGTGAGCGTGCAGAACTGTTTGCGTGATGCCACTGGGTGTGCCGCCACGGCCGGCCCACCCGTGGGTGGGCGTGCAGAAGGGCCTGCGTGGTGCCTCTGGGTGTGCCGCCACGGCCGGCCCACCCGTGGGTGGGCGTGCAGAACTGTTTGCGTGTGCCACTGGGTGTGCCGCACGGCCGGCCCACCCGTGGGTGGGCGTGCAGAAGGGTTTGCGTTTGCCTCTGGGTGTGCTGCCACGGCCGGCCCACCCGTGGGTGGGCGTGCAGAACGGTTTGCGTGTGCCACTGGGTGTGCCGCCACGGCCGGCCCACCCGTGGGTGGGCGTGCAGAACTGTTTGCGTGTGCCACTGGGTGTGCCGCCACGGCCGGCCCACCCGTGGGTGGGCGTGCAGAAGGGCCTAGGGTTGCCTCTGGGTGTGCCGCCACGGCCGGCCCACCCGTGGGTGGGCGTGCAGAACTGTTTGCGTGTGCCTCTGGGTGTGCCGCGACGGCCGGCCCACCCGTGGGTGGGCGTGCAGAAGTGCTTGCGTGTGCCTCTGGGTGTGCCGCCACGGCCGGCCCACCCGTGGGTGGGCGTGCAGAACTGTTTGCGTGTGCCTCTGGGTGTGCCGCCACGGCCGGCCCACCCGTGGGTGGGCGTGCAGAAGGGCCTGCGGTTGCCTCTGGGTGTGCCGCCACGGCCGGCCCACCCGTGGGTGGGCGTGCAGAACTGTTTGCGTGTGCCTCTGGGTGTGCCGCCACGGCCGGCCCACCCGTGGGTGGGCGTGCAGAAGTGCCTGCGGTTGCCTCTGGGTGTGCCGCCACGGCCGGCCCACCCGTGGGTGGGCGTGCAGAACTGTTTGCGTGTGCCACTGGGTGTGCCGCCACGGCCGGCCCACCCGTGGGTGGGCGTGCAGAACTGTTTGCGTGTGCCACTGGGTGTGCCGCACGGCCGGCCCACCCGTGGGTGGGCGTGCAGAAGGGTTTGCGGTTGCCTCTGGGTGTGCCGCCACGGCCGGCCCACCCGTGGGTGGGCGTGCAGAAGTGCCTGCGGTTGCCTCTGGGTGTGCCGCCACGGCCGGCCCACCCGTGGGTGGGCGTGCAGAACTGTTTGCGTGTGCCACTGGGTGTGCCGCCACGGCCGGCCCACCCGTGGGTGGGCGTGCAGAACTGTTTGCGTGTGCCACTGGGTGTGCCGCCACGGCCGGCCCACCCGTGGGTGGGCGTGCAGAACGGTTTGCGTGTGCCTCTGGGTGTGCCGCACGGCCGGCCCACCCGTGGGTGGGCGTGCAGAAGGGCCTGCGGTTGCCTCTGGGTGTGCCACACGGCCGGCCCACCCGTGGGTGGGCGTGCAGAACTGTTTGCGTGTGCCTCTGGGTGTGCCGCACGGCCGGCCCACCCGTGGGTGGGCGTGCAGAACTGTTTGCGTGTGCCACTGGGTGTGCCGCTACGGCCGGCCCACCCGTGGGTGGGCGTGCAGAACTGGTTTGCGGTTGCCTCTGGGTGTGCCGCCACGGCCGGCCCACCCGTGGGTGGGCGTGCAGAACTGTTTGCGTGTTGCCTCTGGGTGTGCCGCCACGGCCGGCCCACCCGTGGGTGGGCGTGCAGAACTGTTTGCGTGTGCCACTGGGTGTGCCGCCACGGCCGGCCCACCCGTGGGTGGGCGTGCAGAACGGTTTGCGTGTGCCTCTGGGTGTGCCGCCACGGCCGGCCCACCCGTGGGTGGGCGTGCAGAACTGTTTGCGTGTGCCACTGGGTGTGCCGCCACGGCCGGCCCACCCGTGGGTGGGCGTGCAGAAGTGTTTGCGTGTGCCACTGGGTGTGCCGCACGGCCGGCCCACCCGTGGGTGGGCGTGCAGAAGTGCCTGCGTGTTGCCTCTGGTGTGCCGCACGGCCGGCCCACCCGTGGGTGGGCGTGCAGAAGTGTTTGCGTGTTGCCTCTGGGTGTGCCGCCACGGCCGGCCCACCCGTGGGTGGGCGTGCAGAACTGTTTGCGTGTGCCACTGGGTGTGCCGCCACGGCCGGCCCACCCGTGGGTGGGCGTGCAGAACTGTTTGCGTGTGCCTCTGGGTGTGCCGCACGGCCGGCCCACCCGTGGGTGGGCGTGCAGAAGGGCTTGCGGTTGCCTCTGGGTGTGCCGCCACGGCCGGCCCACCCGTGGGTGGGCGTGCAGAACTGTTTGCGTGTGCCTCTGGGTGTGCCGCCACGGCCGGCCCACCCGTGGGTGGGCGTGCAGAAGTGCTTGCGTGTTGCCTCTGGGTGTGCCGCCACGGCCGGCCCACCCGTGGGTGGGCGTGCAGAACTGTTTGCGTGTGCCACTGGGTGTGCCGCCACGGCCGGCCCACCCGTGGGTGGGCGTGCAGAACTGTTTGCGTGTGCCACTGGGTGTGCCGCCACGGCCGGCCCACCCGTGGGTGGGCGTGCAGAAGGGCTTGCGGTTGCCTCTGGGTGTGCCGCCACGGCCGGCCCACCCGTGGGTGGGCGTGCAGAACTGTTTGCGGTTGCCTCTGGGTGTGCCGCCACGGCCGGCCCACCCGTGGGTGGGCGTGCAGAACTGTTTGCGTGTGCCACTGGGTGTGCCGCACGGCCGGCCCACCCGTGGGTGGGCGTGCAGAAGGGTTTGCATGTGCCTCTGGGTGTGCCGCCACGGCCGGCCCACCCGTGGGTGGGCGTGCAGAAGGGCCTGCGCGTTGCCTCTGGGTGTGCCGCCACGGCCGGCCCACCCGTGGGTGGGCGTGCAGAAGTGCTTGCGGTTGCCTCTGGGTGTGCCGCCACGGCCGGCCCACCCGTGGGTGGGCGTGCAGAAGTGCTCTGCGTTGCCTCTGGGTGTGCCGCACGGCCGGCCCACCCGTGGGTGGGCGTGCAGAACTGTTTGCGTGTGCCACTGGGTGTGCCGCTACGGCCGGCCCACCCGTGGGTGGGCGTGCAGAACTGTTTGCGTGTGCCACTGGGTGTGCCGCCACGGCCGGCCCACCCGTGGGTGGGCGTGCAGAAGGGTTTGCGGTTGCCTCTGGGTGTGCCGCCACGGCCGGCCCACCCGTGGGTGGGCGTGCAGAAGGGCCTGCGGTTGCCTCTGGGTGTGCCGCCACAGCCGGCCCACCCGTGGGTGGGCGTGCAGAACTGTTTGCGTGTGCCACTGGGTGTGCCGCACGGCCGGCCCACCCGTGGGTGGGCGTGCAGAACTGTTTGCGGTTGCCTCTGGGTGTGCCGCCACGGCCGGCCCACCCGTGGGTGGGCGTGCAGAACTGTTTGCGTGTGCCTCTGGGTGTGCCGCCACGGCCGGCCCACCCGTGGGTGGGCGTGCAGAAGTGTTTGCGTGTTGCCTCTGGGTGTGCCGCCACGGCCGGCCCACCCGTGGGTGGGCGTGCAGAAGGGCCTGCGTGTTGCCTCTGGGTGTGCCGCCACGGCCGGCCCACCCGTGGGTGGGCGTGCAGAACTGTTTGCGTGTGCCACTGGGTGTGCCGCCACGGCCGGCCCACCCGTGGGTGGGCGTGCAGAACTGTTTGCGTGTTGCCTCTGGGTGTGCCGCCACGGCCGGCCCACCCGTGGGTGGGCGTGCAGAAGTGTCTGCGGTTGCCTCTGGGTGTGCCGCCACGGCCGGCCCACCCGTGGGTGGGCGTGCAGAACTGTTTGCGCGGTGCCACTGGGTGTGCCGCCACGGCCGGCCCACCCGTGGGTGGGCGTGCAGAAGTGTTTGCGGTTGCCTCTGGGTGTGCCGCCACGGCCGGCCCACCCGTGGGTGGGCGTGCAGAAGGGCCTGCGGTTGCCTCTGGGTGTGCCGCCACGGCCGGCCCACCCGTGGGTGGGCGTGCAGAACTGTTTGCGTGTGCCACTGGGTGTGCCGCCACGGCCGGCCCACCCGTGGGTGGGCGTGCAGAAGTGTCTGCGGTTGCCTCTGGGTGTGCCACACGGCCGGCCCACCCGTGGGTGGGCGTGCAGAAGTGCTTGCGTGTGCCTCTGGGTGTGCCGCACGGCCGGCCCACCCGTGGGTGGGCGTGCAGAACTGTTTGCGTGTGCCTCTGGGTGTGCCGCCACGGCCGGCCCACCCGTGGGTGGGCGTGCAGAAGGGCCTGGCGGTTGCCTCTGGGTGTGCCGCCACGGCCGGCCCACCCGTGGGTGGGCGTGCAGAACTGTTTGCGTGTGCCACTGGGTGTGCCGCGACGGCCGGCCCACCCGTGGGTGGGCGTGCAGAACTGTTTGCGTGTGCCACTGGATGTGCCGCCACGGCCGGCCCACCCGTGGGTGGGCGTGCAGAACTGTTTGCGTGATGCCACTGGGTGTGCCGCCACAGCCGGCCCACCTGTGGGTGGGCGTGCAGAACTGTTTGCGTGTGCCACTAGGTGTGCCGCGACGGCCGGCCCACCCGTGGGTGGGCGTGCAGAACTGTTTGCGTGTGCCACTGGATGTGCCGCCACGGCCGGCCCACCCGTGGGTGGGCGTGCAGAACTGTATGCGTGATGCCACTGGGTGTGCCGCACAGCCGGCCCACCCGTGGGTGGGCGTGCAGAACTGTTTGCGTGTGCCACTAGGTGTGCCGCCACGGCCGGCCCACCCGTGGGTGGGCGTGCAGAACTGTTTGCGTGTGCCTCTGGGTGTGCCGCACGGCCGGCCCACCCGTGGGTGGGCGTGCAGAAGGGCTTGCAGTTGCCTCTGGGTGTGCCGCCACGGCCGGCCCACCCGTGGGTGGGCGTGCAGAAGGGCCTGCGTGTGCCTCTGGGTGTGCCGCCACGGCCGGCCCACCCGTGGGTGGGCGTGCAGAACTGTTTGCGTGTGCCACTGGGTGTGCCGCCACGGCCGGCCCACCCGTGGGTGGGCGTGCAGAAGTGTTTGCGTGTGCCACTGGGTGTGCCGCCACGGCCGGCCCACCCGTGGGTGGGCGTGCAGAACTGTTTGCGTGTGCCACTGGGTGTGCCGCCACGGCCGGCCCACCCGTGGGTGGGCGTGCAGAACTGTTTGCGTGTGCCACTGGGTGTGCCGCCACGGCCGGCCCACCCGTGGGTGGGCGTGCAGAACTGTTTGCGTGTGCCACTGGGTGTGCCGCGACGGCCGGCCCACCCGTGGGTGGGCGTGCAGAAGGGCTTGCGTGTTGCCTCTGGGTGTGCCGCCACGGCCGGCCCACCCGTGGGTGGGCGTGCAGAACGGTCTGCGGTTGCCTCTGGGTGTGCCGCCACGGCCGGCCCACCCGTGGGTGGGCGTGCAGAACGGTCTGCGGTTGCCTCTGGGTGTGCCGCACGGCCGGCCCACCCGTGGGTGGGCGTGCAGAACTGTTTGCGTGTGCCACTGGGTGTGCCGCGACGGCCGGCCCACCCGTGGGTGGGCGTGCAGAACTGTTTGCGTGTGCCACTGGGTGTGCCGCACGGCCGGCCCACCCGTGGGTGGGCGTGCAGAACTGTTTGCGTGTGCCTCTGGGTGTGCCGCCACGGCCGGCCCACCCGTGGGTGGGCGTGCAGAAGGGTTTGCGTGTTGCCTCTGGGTGTGCCGCACGGCCGGCCCACCCGTGGGTGGGCGTGCAGAACGGTTTGCGTGTGCCTCTGGGTGTGCCGCCACGGCCGGCCCACCCGTGGGTGGGCGTGCAGAAGTGTTTGCGTGTTGCCTCTGGGTGTGCCGCCACGGCCGGCCCACCCGTGGGTGGGCGTGCAGAACTGTTTGCGTGTGCCACTGGGTGTGCCGCCACGGCCGGCCCACCCGTGGGTGGGCGTGCAGAACTGTTTGCGTGTGCCACTGGGTGTGCCGCCACGGCCGGCCCACCCGTGGGTGGGCGTGCAGAACTGTTTGCGTGTGCCTCTGGGTGTGCCGCCACGGCCGGCCCACCCGTGGGTGGGCGTGCAGAAGTGCCTGCGGTTGCCTCTGGGTGTGCCGCCACGGCCGGCTCCACCCGTGGGTGGGCGTGCAGAACTGTTTGCGTGTGCCTCTGGGTGTGCCGCCACGGCCGGCCCACCCGTGGGTGGGCGTGCAGAACTGTTTGCGTGTGCCACTGGGTGTGCCGCCACGGCCGGCCCACCCGTGGGTGGGCGTGCAGAACTGTTTGCGTGTGCCACTGGGTGTGCCGCCACGGCCGGCCCACCCGTGGGTGGGCGTGCAGAACTGTTTGCGTGTGCCTCTGGGTGTGCCGCCACGGCCGGCCCACCCGTGGGTGGGCGTGCAGAAGGGTTTGCGTGTTGCCTCTGGGTGTGCCGCCACGGCCGGCCCACCCGTGGGTGGGCGTGCAGAACTGTTTGCGTGTGCCACTGGGTGTGCCGCGACGGCCGGCCCACCCGTGGGTGGGCGTGCAGAAGTGTTTGCGTGTGCCACTGGGTGTGCCGCCACGGCCGGCCCACCCGTGGGTGGGCGTGCAGAACTGTTTGCGTGTGCCTCTGGGTGTGCCGCACGGCCGGCCCACCCGTGGGTGGGCGTGCAGAAGTGCTTGCGTGTGCCTCTGGGTGTGCCGCCACGGCCGGCCCACCCGTGGGTGGGCGTGCAGAACTGTTTGCGTGTGCCACTGGGTGTGCCGCCACGGCCGGCCCACCCGTGGGTGGGCGTGCAGAACTGTTTGCGTGTGCCACTGGGTGTGCCGCCACGGCCGGCCCACCCGTGGGTGGGCGTGCAGAAGGGCTTGCGGTTGCCTCTGGGTGTGCCGCCACGGCCGGCCCACCCGTGGGTGGGCGTGCAGAACTGTTTGCGTGTGCCACTGGGTGTGCCGCACGGCCGGCCCACCCGTGGGTGGGCGTGCAGAACGGTTTGCGTGTTGCCTCTGGGTGTGCCGCCACGGCCGGCCCACCCGTGGGTGGGCGTGCAGAACTGTTTGCGTGTGCCACTGGGTGTGCCGCCACGGCCGGCCCACCCGTGGGTGGGCGTGCAGAACTGTTTGCGTGTGCCTCTGGGTGTGCCGCCACGGCCGGCCCACCCGTGGGTGGGCGTGCAGAAGTGCCTGCGTGTGCCTCTGGGTGTGCCGCACGGCCGGCCCACCCGTGGGTGGGCGTGCAGAACTGTTTGCGTGTGCCACTGGGTGTGCCGCCACGGCCGGCCCACCCGTGGGTGGGCGTGCAGAACTGTTTGCGTGTGCCACTGGGTGTGCCGCCACGGCCGGCCCACCCGTGGGTGGGCGTGCAGAACTGTTTGCGTGTGCCTCTGGGTGTGCCGCCACGGCCGGCCCACCCGTGGGTGGGCGTGCAGAAGTGCTTGCGTGTTGCCTCTGGGTGTGCCGCCACGGCCGGCCCACCCGTGGGTGGGCGTGCAGAAGTGCCTGCGTGTTGCCTCTGGGTGTGCCGCCACGGCCGGCCCACCCGTGGGTGGGCGTGCAGAACTGTTTGCGTGTGCCTCTGGGTGTGCCGCGACGGCCGGCCCACCCGTGGGTGGGCGTGCAGAACTGTTTGCGTGTGCCACTGGGTGTGCCGCCACGGCCGGCCCACCCGTGGGTGGGCGTGCAGAACTGTTTGCGTGTGCCACTGGGTGTGCCGCCACGGCCGGCCCACCCGTGGGTGGGCGTGCAGAAGTGTTTGCGGTTGCCTCTGGGTGTGCCGCCACGGCCGGCCCACCCGTGGGTGGGCGTGCAGAAGGGCCTGCGTGTTGCCTCTGGGTGTGCCGCCACGGCCGGCCCACCCGTGGGTGGGCGTGCAGAACTGTTTGGCGTGTGCCACTGGGTGTGCCGCCACGGCCGGCCCACCCGTGGGTGGGCGTGCAGAACTGTTTGCGGTTGCCTCTGGGTGTGCCGCCACGGCCGGCCCACCCGTGGGTGGGCGTGCAGAACTGTTTGCGTGTGCCTCTGGGTGTGCCGACACGGCCGGCCCACCCGTGGGTGGGCGTGCAGAAGGGCTTGCGTTGCCTCTGGGTGTGCCGCACGGCCGGCCCACCCGTGGGTGGGCGTGCAGAAGGGCTTGCGGTTGCCTCTGGGTGTGCCGCACGGCCGGCCCACCCGTGGGTGGGCGTGCAGAACTGTTTGGCGTGTGCCACTGGGTGTGCCGCCACGGCCGGCCCACCCGTGGGTGGGCGTGCAGAACTGTTTGCGTGTGCCACTGGGTGTGCCGCCACGGCCGGCCCACCCGTGGGTGGGCGTGCAGAAGTGTTTGCGTGTTGCCTCTGGGTGTGCCGCACGGCCGGCCCACCCGTGGGTGGGCGTGCAGAAGGGCCTGCGGTTGCCTCTGGGTGTGCCGCACGGCCGGCCCACCCGTGGGTGGGCGTGCAGAACTGTTTGCGTGTGCCACTGGGTGTGCCGCCACGGCCGGCCCACCCGTGGGTGGGCGTGCAGAACTGTTTGCGGTTGCCTCTGGGTGTGCCGCACGGCCGGCCCACCCGTGGGTGGGCGTGCAGAAGGGTCTGCGTGTGCCTCTGGGTGTGCCGCCACGGCCGGCCCACCCGTGGGTGGGCGTGCAGAACTGTTTGCGTGTGCCACTGGGTGTGCCGCGACGGCCGGCCCACCCGTGGGTGGGCGTGCAGAACTGTTTGCGTGTGCCACTGGGTGTGCCGCCACGGCCGGCCCACCCGTGGGTGGGCGTGCAGAACTGTCTGCGTGTGCCTCTGGGTGTGCCGCCACGGCCGGCCCACCCGTGGGTGGGCGTGCAGAACTGTTTGCGCGGTGCCACTGGGTGTGCCGCCACGGCCGGCCCACCCGTGGGTGGGCGTGCAGAACTGTTTGCGTGTGCCTCTGGGTGTGCCGCACGGCCGGCCCACCCGTGGGTGGGCGTGCAGAACGGTTTGCGTGTGCCTCTGGGTGTGCCGCACGGCCGGCCCACCCGTGGGTGGGCGTGCAGAACTGTTTGCGTGTGCCTCTGGGTGTGCCGCCACGGCCGGCCCATTCGTGGGTGGGCGTGCAGAAAGGCCTGGGGTTGCCTCTGGGTGTGCTGCCACGGCCGGCCCACCCGTGGGTGGGCGTGCAGAACTGTTTGCGTGTGCCACTGGGTGTGCCGCCACGGCCGGCCCACCCGTGGGTGGGCGTGCAGAACTGTTTGCGTGTGCCACTGGATGTGCCGCCACGGCCGGCCCACCCGTGGGTGGGCGTGCAGAACTGTATGCGTGATCCACTGGGTGTGCCGCCACAGCCGGCCCACCTGTGGGTGGGCGTGCAGAACTGTTTGCGTGTGCCACTAGGTGTGCCGCCACGGCCGGCCCACCCGTGGGTGGGCGTGCAGAACTGTTTGCGTGTGCCACTGGATGTGCCGCCACGGCCGGCCCACCCGTGGGTGGGCGTGCAGAACTGTATGCGTGATCCACTGGGTGTGCCGCCACAGCCGGCCCACCCGTGGGTGGGCGTGCAGAACTGTTTGCGTGTGCCACTAGGTGTGCCGCCACGGCCGGCCCACCCGTGGGTGGGCGTGCAGAACTGTTTGCGTGTGCCTCTGGGTGTGCCGCCACGGCCGGCCCACCCGTGGGTGGGCGTGCAGAAGGGCCTGCATTTGCCTCTGGGTGTGCCGCCACGGCCGGCCCACCCGTGGGTGGGCGTGCAGAAGGGCCTGCGTGTTGCCTCTGGGTGTGCCGCCACGGCCGGCCCACCCGTGGGTGGGCGTGCAGAACTGTTTGCATGTGCCACTGGGTGTGCCGCCACGGCCGGCCCACCCGTGGGTGGGCGTGCAGAAGTGTTTGCGTGTGCCACTGGGTGTGCCGCCACGGCCGGCCCACCCGTGGGTGGGCGTGCAGAAGAGCTTGCGTGTGCCACTGGGTGTGCCGCCACGGCCGGCCCACCCGTGGGTGGGCGTGCAGAACTGTTTGCGTGATGCCACTGGGTGTGCCGCCACGGCCGGCTCACCCGTGGGTGGGCGTGCAGAACTGTTTGCGTGTGCCACTGGGTGTGCCGCCACGGCCGGCCCACCCGTGGGTGGGCGTGCAGAAGGGTTTGCGGTTGCCTCTGGGTGTGCCGCCACGGCCGGCCCACCCGTGGGTGGGCGTGCAGAAGTGCCTGCGGTTGCCTCTGGGTGTGCCGCCACGGCCGGCCCACCCGTGGGTGGGCGTGCAGAAGTGCCTGCGGTTGCCTCTGGGTGTGCCGCCACGGCCGGCCCACCCGTGGGTGGGCGTGCAGAACTGTTTGCGTGTGCCACTGGGTGTGCCGCCACGGCCGGCCCACCCGTGGGTGGGCGTGCAGAACTGTTTGCGTGTGCCACTGGGTGTGCCGCCACGGCCGGCCCACCCGTGGGTGGGCGTGCAGAACTGTTTGCGTGTGCCACTGGGTGTGCCGC
This sequence comes from Luscinia luscinia, assembly GCA_034336685.1. Lineage (NCBI taxonomy): Eukaryota > Metazoa > Chordata > Aves > Passeriformes > Muscicapidae > Luscinia > Luscinia luscinia. The sequence continues at coordinate 34,348 of JAKWBO010000422.1, forward strand.
CACGGCCGGCCCACCCGTGGGTGGGCGTGCAGAAGTGTTTGCGGTTGCCTCTGGGTGTGCCGCCACGGCCGGCCCACCCGTGGGTGGGCGTGCAGAACTGTTTGCGTGTGCCACTGGGTGTGCCGCCACGGCCGGCCCACCCGTGGGTGGGCGTGCAGAAGTGCTTGCGTGTTGCCTCTGGGTGTGCCGCCACGGCCGGCCCACCCGTGGGTGGGCGTGCAGAACTGTTTGCGTGTGCCACTGGGTGTGCCGCCACGGCCGGCCCACCCGTGGGTGGGCGTGCAGAACTGTTTGCGTGTGCCACTGGGTGTGCCGCCACGGCCGGCCCACCCGTGGGTGGGCGTGCAGAACTGTTTGCGTGTGCCACTGGTGTGCCGCCACGGCCGGCCCACCCGTGGGTGGGCGTGCAGAACTGTTTGCGTGTGCCACTGGGTGTGCCGCCACGGCCGGCCCACCCGTGGGTGGGCGTGCAGAAGTGTTTGCGTGTTGCCTCTGGGTGTGCCGCCACGGCCGGCCCACCCGTGGGTGGGCGTGCAGAACGGCTTGCGGTTGCCTCTGGGTGTGCCGCCACGGCCGGCCCACCCGTGGGTGGGCGTGCAGAACTGTTTGCGTGTGCCACTGGGTGTGCCGCCACGGCCGGCCCACCCGTGGGTGTGCGTGCAGAACTGTTTACGTGTGCCACTGGGTGTGCCGCCACGGCCGGCCCACCCGTGGGTGGGCGTGCAGAAGGGTTTGCGGTTGCCTCTGGGTGTGCCGCGACGGCCGGCCCACCCGTGGGTGGGCGTGCAGAAGGGCCTGCGGTTGCCTCTGGGTGTGCCGCCACGGCCGGCCCACCCGTGGGTGGGCGTGCAGAACTGTTTGCGTGTGCCTCTGGGTGTGCCGCCACGGCCGGCCCACCCGTGGGTGGGCGTGCAGAACTGTTTGCGTGTTGCCTCTGGGTGTGCCGCCACGGCCGGCCCACCCGTGGGTGGGCGTGCAGAACTGTTTGCGTGTGCCACTGGGTGTGCCGCCACGGCCGGCCCACCCGTGGGTGGGCGTGCAGAACGGCTTGCGTGTGCCTCTGGGTGTGCCGCCACGGCCGGCCCACCCGTGGGTGGGCGTGCAGAACTGTTTGCGTGTTGCCACTGGGTGTGCCGCGACGGCCGGCCCACCCGTGGGTGGGCGTGCAGAACTGTTTGCGTGTGCCACTGGGTGTGCCGCCACGGCCGGCCCACCCGTGGGTGGGCGTGCAGAACTGTTTGCGTGTTGCCTCTGGGTGTGCCGCCACGGCCGGCTCCACCCGTGGGTGGGCGTGCAGAACTGTTTGCGTGTGCCACTGGGTGTGCCGCACGGCCGGCCCACCCGTGGGTGGGCGTGCAGAACTGTTTGCGTGTGCCACTGGGTGTGCCGCCACGGCCGGCCCACCCGTGGGTGGGCGTGCAGAACTGTTTGCGGTTGCCACTGGGTGTGCCGCCACGGCCGGCCCACCCGTGGGTGGGCGTGCAGAAGGGCCTGCGGTTGCCTCTGGTGTGCCGCCACGGCCGGCCCACCCGTGGGTGGGCGTGCAGAACTGTTTGCGTGTGCCACTGGGTGTGCCGCCACGGCCGGCCCACCCGTGGGTGGGCGTGCAGAAGGGTTTGCGTGTTGCCTCTGGGTGTGCCGCCACGGCCGGCCCACCCGTGGGTGGGCGTGCAGAAGTGTTTGCGTTGCCTCTGGGTGTGCCGCCACGGCCGGCCCACCCGTGGGTGGGCGTGCAGAACTGTTTGCGTGTGCCACTGGGTGTGCCGCCACGGCCGGCCCACCCGTGGGTGGGCGTGCAGAACTGTTTGCGTGTGCCACTGGGTGTGCCGCCACGGCCGGCCCACCCGTGGGTGGGCGTGCAGAACTGTTTGCGTGTGCCACTGGGTGTGCCGCCACGGCCGGCCCACCCGTGGGTGGGCGTGCAGAACTGTTTGCGTGTGCCACTGGGTGTGCCGCGACGGCCGGCCCACCCGTGGGTGGGCGTGCAGAACTGTTTGCGTGTGCCACTGGGTGTGCTGCCACGGCCGGCCCACCCGTGGGTGGGCGTGCAGAACTGTTTGCGTGTGCCACTGGGTGTGCCGCCACGGCCGGCCCACCCGTGGGTGGGCGTGCAGAAGTGTTTGCGGTTGCCTCTGGGTGTGCCGCCACGGCCGGCCCACCCGTGGGTGGGCGTGCAGAAGGGTCTGCGTGTTGCCTCTGGGTGTGCCGCACGGCCGGCCCACCCGTGGGTGGGCGTGCAGAACGGCTTTGCGTGTGCCTCTGGGTGTGCCGCCACGGCCGGCCCACCCGTGGGTGGGCGTGCAGAACTGTTTGCGGTTGCCTCTGGGTGTGCCGCCACGGCCGGCCCACCCGTGGGTGGGCGTGCAGAAGTGTCTGCGTGTGCCTCTGGGTGTGCCGCCACGGCCGGCCCACCCGTGGGTGGGCGTGCAGAAGGGCCTGCAGTTGCCTCTGGGTGTGCCGCCACGGCCGGCCCACCCGTGGGTGGGCGTGCAGAAGTGTTTGCGTGTTGCCACTGGGTGTGCCGCCACGGCCGGCTCCACCCGTGGGTGGGCGTGCAGAAGTGTTTGCGGTTGCCTCTGGGTGTGCCGCCACGGCCGGCCCACCCGTGGGTGGGCGTGCAGAACTGTTTGCGTGTGCCACTGGGTGTGCCGCCACGGCCGGCCCACCCGTGGGTGGGCGTGCAGAACTGTTTGCGTGTTGCCTCTGGGTGTGCCGCCACGGCCGGCCCACCCGTGGGTGGGCGTGCAGAAGTGTTTGCGGTTGCCTCTGGGTGTGCCGCCACGGCCGGCCCACCCGTGGGTGGGCGTGCAGAAGTGTCTGCGTGTTGCCTCTGGGTGTGCCGCCACGGCCGGCCCACCCGTGGGTGGGCGTGCAGAACTGTTTGCGTGTGCCACTGGGTGTGCCGCCACGGCCGGCCCACCCGTGGGTGGGCGTGCAGAACTGTTTGCGTGTGCCACTGGGTGTGCCGCCACGGCCGGCCCACCCGTGGGTGGGCGTGCAGAACTGTTTGCGTGTGCCACTGGGTGTGCCGCCACGGCCGGCCCACCCGTGGGTGGGCGTGCAGAAGTGTTTGCGTGTGCCTCTGGGTGTGCCGCCACGGCCGGCCCACCCGTGGGTGGGCGTGCAGAAGTGTTTGCGTGTGCCTCTGGGTGTGCCGCCACGGCCGGCCCACCCGTGGGTGGGCGTGCAGAACTGTTTGCGTGTGCCACTGGGTGTGCCGCCACGGCCGGCTCCACCCGTGGGTGGGCGTGCAGAACTGTTTGCGTGTGCCACTGGTGTGCCGCCACGGCCGGCCCACCCGTGGGTGGGCGTGCAGAAGTGTTTGCGTGTTGCCTCTGGGTGTGCCGCCACGGCCGGCCCACCCGTGGGTGGGCGTGCAGAAGGGCCTGCGTTGCCTCTGGGTGTGCCGCCACGGCCGGCCCACCCGTGGGTGGGCGTGCAGAACTGTTTGCGTGTGCCACTGGGTGTGCCGCCACGGCCGGCCCACCCGTGGGTGGGCGTGCAGAACTGTTTGCGTGTGCCTCTGGGTGTGCCGCACGGCCGGCCCACCCGTGGGTGGGCGTGCAGAAGGGCTTGCGGTTGCCTCTGGGTGTGCCGCCACGGCCGGCCCACCCGTGGGTGGGCGTGCAGAACTGTTTGCGTGTGCCACTGGGTGTGCCGCCACGGCCGGCCCACCCGTGGGTGGGCGTGCAGAAGTGTTTGCGTTGCCTCTGGGTGTGCCGCCACGGCCGGCCCACCCGTGGGTGGGCGTGCAGAAGTGCTTGCGGTTGCCTCTGGGTGTGCCGCCACGGCCGGCCCACCCGTGGGTGGGCGTGCAGAACTGTTTGCGTGTGCCACTGGGTGTGCCGCCACGGCCGGCCCACCCGTGGGTGGGCGTGCAGAACTGTTTGCGTTGCCTCTGGGTGTGCCGCCACGGCCGGCCCACCCGTGGGTGGGCGTGCAGAAGTGTTTGCGTGTTGCCTCTGGGTGTGCCGCCACGGCCGGCCCACCCGTGGGTGGGCGTGCAGAACTGTTTGCGTGTGCCTCTGGTGTGCCGCCACGGCCGGCCCACCCGTGGGTGGGCGTGCAGAAAGGCCTGCGGTTGCCTCTGGGTGTGCCGCCACGGCCGGCCCACCCGTGGGTGGGCGTGCAGAACTGTTTGCGTGTGCCACTGGGTGTGCCGCTACGGCCGGCCCACCCGTGGGTGGGCGTGCAGAACTGTTTGCGTGTGCCACTGGGTGTGCCGCCACGGCCGGCCCACCCGTGGGTGGGCGTGCAGAACTGTTTGCGTGATGCCACTGGGTGTGCCGCCACGGCCGGCCCACCCGTGGGTGGGCGTGCAGAACTGTTTGCGTGTGCCACTGGGTGTGCCGCGACGGCCGGCCCACCCGTGGGTGGGCGTGCAGAACTGCTTTGCGTGTGCCACTGGGTGTGCCGCCACGGCCGGCCCACCCGTGGGTGGGCGTGCAGAACTGTTTGCGTGATGCCACTGGGTGTGCCGCCACGGCCGGCCCACCCGTGGGTGGGCGTGCAGAACTGTTTGCGTGTGCCACTGGGTGTGCCGCCACGGCCGGCCCACCCGTGGGTGGGCGTGCAGAACTGTTTGCGTGTGCCTCTGGGTGTGCCGCCACGGCCGGCCCACCCGTGGGTGGGCGTGCAGAAGGGCGTGCAGTTGCCTCTGGGTGTGCCGCACGGCCGGCCCACCCGTGGGTGGGCGTGCAGAAGGGCCTGCGTTTGCCTCTGGGTGTGCCGCCACGGCCGGCCCACCCGTGGGTGGGCGTGCAGAACTGTTTGCGTGTGCCTCTGGGTGTGCCGCCACGGCCGGCCCACCCGTGGGTGGGCGTGCAGAAGCGCCTGCGTGTGCCACTGGGTGTGCCGCCACGGCCGGCCCACCCGTGGGTGGGCGTGCAGAACTGTTTGCGTGTGCCACTGGATGTGCCGCCACGGCCGGCCCACCCGTGGGTGGGCGTGCAGAACTGTTTGCGTGATCCACTGGGTGTGCCGCCACAGCCGGCTCACCCGTGGCTGGCGTGCAGAACTGTTTGCGTGTGCCACTGGGTGTGCCGCCACGGCCGGCCCACCCGTGGGTGGGCGTGCAGAAGGGCCTGCGGTTGCCTCTGGGTGTGCCGCCACGGCCGGCCCACCCGTGGGTGGGCGTGCAGAAGTGTCTGCGGTTGCCTCTGGGTGTGCCGCCACGGCCGGCCCACCCGTGGGTGGGCGTGCAGAAGTGCCTGCGGTTGCCTCTGGGTGTGCCGCCACGGCCGGCCCACCCGTGGGTGGGCGTGCAGAACTGTTTGCGTGTGCCACTGGGTGTGCCGCCACGGCCGGCCCACCCGTGGGTGGGCGTGCAGAACTGTTTGCGGTTGCCACTGGGTGTGCCGCCACGGCCGGCCCACCCGTGGGTGGGCGTGCAGAAGTGTTTGCGTGTGCCTCTGGGTGTGCCGCCACGGCCGGCCCACCCGTGGGTGGGCGTGCAGAAGGGTCTGCGGTTGCCTCTGGGTGTGCCGCCACGGCCGGCCCACCCGTGGGTGGGCGTGCAGAACTGTTTGCGTGTGCCACTGGGTGTGCCGCCACGGCCGGCCCACCCGTGGGTGGGCGTGCAGAAGGGTTTGCGGTTGCCTCTGGGTGTGCCGCCACGGCCGGCCCACCCGTGGGTGGGCGTGCAGAAGGGCTTGCGGTTGCCTCTGGGTGTGCCGCCACGGCCGGCCCACCCGTGGGTGGGCGTGCAGAACTGTTTGCGTGTGCCTCTGGGTGTGCCGCACGGCCGGCCCACCCGTGGGTGGGCGTGCAGAACTGTTTGCGTGTGCCACTGGGTGTGCCGCCACGGCCGGCCCACCCGTGGGTGGGCGTGCAGAACTGTTTTGCGTGTGCCACTGGGTGTGCCGCCACGGCCGGCCCCACCCCGTGGGTGGGCGTGCAGAAGGGTTTGCGGTTGCCTCTGGGTGTGCCGCCACGGCCGGCCCACCCGTGGGTGGGCGTGCAGAAGGGCCTGCGGTTGCCTCTGGGTGTGCCGCCACGGCCGGCCCACCCGTGGGTGGGCGTGCAGAACTGTTTGCGTGTGCCACTGGGTGTGCCGCCACGGCCGGCCCACCCGTGGGTGGGCGTGCAGAACTGTTTGCGTGTGCCACTGGGTGTGCCGCCACGGCCGGCCCACCCCGTGGGTGGGCGTGCAGAAGGGTTTGCGGTTGCCTCTGGGTGTGCCGCCACGGCCGGCCCACCCGTGGGTGGGCGTGCAGAAGGGCCTGCGGTTGCCTCTGGGTGTGCCGCCACGGCCGGCCCACCCGTGGGTGGGGCGTGCAGAACTGTTTGCGTGTGCCACTGGGTGTGCCGCCACGGCCGGCCCACCCGTGGGTGGGCGTGCAGAACTGTTTGCGTGTGCCACTGGGTGTGCCGCCACGGCCGGCCCACCCGTGGGTGGGCGTGCAGAACTGTTTGCGTGTTGCCACTGGGTGTGCCGCCACGGCCGGCCCACCCGTGGGTGGGCGTGCAGAAGGGCTTTGCGTGTGCCTCTGGGTGTGCCGCCACGGCCGGCCCACCCGTGGGTGGGCGTGCAGAACTGTTTGCGTGTGCCACTGGGTGTGCCGCCACGGCCGGCCCCACCCGTGGGTGGGCGTGCAGAACTGTTTTGCGTGTGCCACTGGGTGTGCCGCCACGGCCGGCCCACCCGTGGGTGGGCGTGCAGAACTGTTTGCGTGTGCCACTGGGTGTGCCGCCACGGCCGGCCCACCCGTGGGTGGGCGTGCAGAAGTGTCTGCGTGTTGCCTCTGGGTGTGCCGCCACGGCCGGCCCACCCGTGGGTGGGCGTGCAGAACTGTTTGCGTGTGCCTCTGGGGTGTGCCGCCACGGCCGGCCCACCCGTGGGTGGGCGTGCAGAAGTGTTTGCGGTGTGCCTCTGGGTGTGCCGCCACGGCCGGCCCCACCCGTGGGTGGGCGTGCAGAAGGGCCTGCGTGTTGCCTCTGGGTGTGCCGCCACGGCCGGCCCACCCGTGGGTGGGCGTGCAGAACTGTTTGCGTGTGCCACTGGGTGTGCCGCCACGGCCGGCCCACCCGTGGGTGGGCGTGCAGAAGGGTTTGCGGTTGCCTCTGGGTGTGCCGCCACGGCCGGCCCACCCGTGGGTGGGCGTGCAGAAGTGCCTGCGTGTTGCCACTGGGTGTGCCGCCACGGCCGGCCCACCCGTGGGTGGGCGTGCAGAACTGTTTGCGTGTGCCACTGGGTGTGCCGCCACGGCCGGCCCACCCGTGGGTGGGCGTGCAGAACTGTTTGCGTGTGCCACTGGGTGTGCCGCCACGGCCGGCCCACCCGTGGGTGGGCGTGCAGAACTGCTTTGCGTGTGCCACTGGGTGTGCCGCCACGGCCGGCCCACCCGTGGGTGGGCGTGCAGAACTGTTTGCGTGTGCCACTGGGTGTGCCGCCACGGCCGGCTCACCCGTGGGTGGGCGTGCAGAACTGTTTGCGTGTGCCACTGAGTGTGCTGCCACGGCCGGCTCACCCGTGGGTGGGCGTGCAGAACTGTTTGCGTGTGCCACTGAGTGTGCCGCCACGGCCGGCTCACCCGTGGGTGGGCGTGCAGAAGGGTTTGCGGTTGCCTCTGGGTGTGCCGCCACGGCCGGCCCACCCGTGGGTGGGCGTGCAGAAGGGTCTGCGTTTGCCTCTGGGTGTGCCGGCACGGCCGGCCCACCCGTGGGTGGGCGTACAGAAGGCTTTGCGGTTGCCTCTGGGTGTGCCGCCACGGCCGGCCCACCCGTGGGTGGGCGTGCAGAAGGGCCTGCGGTTGCCTCTGGGTGTGCCGCCACGGCCGGCCCACCCGTGGGTGGGCGTGCAGAAGGGCCTGCGTGGGCCTCTGGGTGTGCCGCCACGGCCGGCCCACCCGTGGGTGGGCGTGCAGAAAGGCCTGCGGTTGCCTCTGGGTGTGCCGGCCCTGCCGGACCACCCGTAGGTGGGCGTGCAGAAGGGCCAGGGTTTGCCACTGGGTGTGCCGCCACGGCCGGCCCACCCGTGGGTGGGCGTGCAGAAGTGCCTGCGTTTGCCTCTGGGTGTGCAGCCACGGTCCGGCCCACCCGTGGGTGGGCGTGCAGAACTGTTTGCGTGTGCCACTGGCTGTGCCGCCACGGCCGGCTCACCCATGGTTGGGCGTGCAGAAGGGTCTGCGTGTTGCCTCTGGGGTGTGCCGCCACGGCCGGCCCACCCGTGGGTGGGCGTGCAGAACTGTTTGCGTGTGCCACTGGGTGTGCCGCCACGGCCGGCCCCACCCGTGGGTGGGCGTGCAGAACTGTTTGCGTGTGCCACTGGGTGTGCCGCCACGGCCGGCTCACCCGTGGGTGGGCGTGCAGAAGGGTTTTGCGGTTGCCTCTGGGTGTGCCGCCACGGCCGGCCCACCCGTGGGTGGGCGTGCAGAAGGGGCCTGCGGTTGCCTCTGGGTGTGCCGCCACGGCCGGCCCACCCGTGGGTGGGCGTGCAGAAGGGCCTGCGTTGCCACTGGGGTGTGCCGCCACGGCCGGCCCACCCGTGGGTGGGCGTGCAGAACTGTTTGCGTGTGCCACTGGCTGTGCCGCCACGGCCGGCTTACCCGTGGGTGGGCGTGCAGTAGGGTTTGCGGTTGCCTCTGGGGTGTGCCGCCACGGCCGGCCCACCCGTGGGTGGGCGTGCAGAAGCGTCTGCGGTTGCCTCTGGGTGTGCCGCCACGGCCGGCCCACCCCGTGGGTGGGCGTGCAGAACTGTTTGCGTGTGCCACTGGGTGTGCCGCCACGGCCGGCCCACCCGTGGGTGGGCGTGCAGAACTGTTTGCGTGTGCCACTGAGTGTGCCGCCACGGCCGGCTCACCCCGTGGGTGGGCGTGCAGAACTGTTTGCGGTTGCCTCTGGGTGTGCCGCCACGGCCGGCCCACCCGTGGGTGGGCGTGCAGTAGGGTTTGCGGTTGCCTCCGGGTGTGCCGCCACGGCCGGCCCACCCGTGGGTGGGCGTGCAGAAGGGCCTGCGTTTGCCTCTGGGTGTGCCGCCACGGCCGGCCCACCCGTGGGTGGGCGTGCAGAAGTGCCTGCGTTTGCCTCTGGGTGTGCCGCCACGGCCGGCCCACCCGTGGGTGGGCGTGCAGAACTGTTTGCGTGTGCCACTGGCTGTGCCGCCACGGCCGGCCCACCCGTGGGTGGGCGTGCAGAAGGGCCTGCGGTTGCCTTTGGGTGTGCCGCCACGGCCGGCCCACCCGTGGGTGGGAGTGCAGAAGGGTTTGCGGTTGGCTCTGGGTGTGCCGCCACGGCCGGCCCACCCGTGGGTGGGCGTGCAGAAGCGCCTGCGATTGCCTCTGGGTGTGCCGCCACGGCCGGCCCACCCGTGGGTGGGCTTGCAGAAGGGCCTGCGGTTGCCTCTGTGTGTGCCGCCACGGCAGGCCCCACCCCGTGGGTGGTCGAGCAGAACTGTTTGCTTGTGCCACTGAGTGTGCTGCCACGGCCGGCTCACCCGTGGGTGGGCGTGCAGAACTGTTTGCGTGTGCCACTGAGTGTGCCGCCACGGCGGGCTCACCCGTGGGTGGGAGTACAGAAGGCTTTGCGGTTGCCTCTGGGTGTGCCGCCACGGCCGGCCCACCCCGTGGGTGGGCGTGCAGAAGGGCCTGCGGTTGCCTCTGGGTGTGTCGCCACGGCCGGCCCCACCCCGTGGGTGGGCGTGCAGAAGGGCCTGCGTTTGCCTCTGGGTGTGCCGCCACGGCCGGCCCACCCCGTGGGTGGGCGTGCAGAAGGGCCTGCAGTTGCCTCTGGTGTGCCGCCACGGCCGGCCCACCCCGTGGGTGGGCGTGCAGAACGGCCTGCGCGTTGCCTCTGGGTGTGCCGCCACGGCCGGCCCACCCGTGGGTGGGCGTGCAGAACTGTTTGCGTGTGCCACTGGCTGTGCCGCCACGGCCGGCCCACCCGTGGGTGGGCGTGCAGAACGTGCCTGCGTGTGCCTCTGGGGTGTGCCGCCACGGCCGGCCCACCCGTGGGTGGGCGTGCAGAACTGTTTGCGTGTGCCACTGAGTGTGCCGCCACGGCCGGCTCACCCGTGGGTGGGCGTGCAGAAGGCTTTGCGGTTGCCTCTGGGTGTGCCGCCACGGCCGGCCCACCCGTGGGTGGGCGTGCAGAAGGGTCTGCGGTTGACTCTGGGTGTGCCGCGACGGCCGGCCCCACCCCGTGGGTGGGCGTGCAGAAGGCTTTGCGGTTGCCTCTGGGTGTGCCGCCACGGCCGGCCCACCCGTGGGTGGGCGTGCAGAAGGGCCTGCGTTTGCCTCTGGGTGTGCCGCCACGGCCGGCCCACCCGTGGGTGGGCGTGTCAGAAGGGCCTGCGTGGTGCTCTGGGTGTGCCGCCACGGCCGGCCCCACCCCGTGGGTGGGCGTGCAGAAAGGCCTGCGGTTGCCTCTGGGTGTGCCGGCCCTGCCGGACCACCCGTAGGTGGGCGTGCAGAAGGGCCAGGGTTTGCCACTGGGTGTGCCGCCACGGCCGGTCCACCCGTGGGTGGGCGTGCAGATGTGCCTGCGTTTGCCTCTGGGGTGTGCAGCCACGTCCGGCCCACCCGTGGGTGGGCGTGCAGAACTGTTTGCGTGTGCCACTGGCTGTGCCGCCACGGCCGGCTTACCCATGGTTGGGCGAGCAGTAGGGTTTGCGGTTGCCTCTGGGTGTGCCGCCACGGCCGGCCCACCCGTGGGTGGGCGTGCAGAACTGTTTGCGTGTGCCACTGGCTGTGCCGCCACGGCCGGCTCACCCGTGGGTGGGCGTGCAGAAGGGTTTGCGTGTGCCTCTGGGTGTGCCGCCACGGCCGGCTCACCCGTGGGTGGGCGTGCAGAACTGTTTGCGTGTGCCTCTGGGTGTGCCGCCACGGCCGGCCCACCCGTGGGTGGGCGTGCAGAAGGGCTTTGCGTGTGCCTCTGGGTGTGCCGCCACGGCCGGCCCACCCGTGGGTGGGCGTGCAGAAGGGCCTGCGGTTGCCTCTGGGTGTGCCGCCACGGCCGGCCCACCCGTGGGTGGGCGTGCAGAAGGGCCTGCGGTTGCCTCTGGGTGTGCCGCCACGGCCGGCCCACCCGTGGGTGGGCGTGCAGAAGTGCCTGCGTTTGCCACTGGGTGTGCCGCCACGGCCGGCCCACCCGTGGGTGGGCGTGCAGAACTGTTTGCGTGTGCCACTGGGTGTGCCGCCACGGCCGGCCCACCCGTGGGTGGGCGTGCAGAAGGGTTTGCGGTTGCCTCTGGGTGTGCCGCCACGGCCGGCCCACCCGTGGGTGGGCGTGCAGAAGCGCCTGCGGTTGCCTCTGGGTGTGCCGCCACGGCCGGCCCACCCGTGGGTGGGCGTGCAGAACTGTTTGCGTGTGCCACTGGGTGTGCCGCCACGGCTGGCCCACCCGTGGGTGGGCGTGCAGAACTGTTTGCGTGTGCCACTGAGTGTGCCGCCACGGCCGGCTCACCCGTGGGTGGGCGTGCAGAAGTGTTTGCGGTTGCCTCTGGGTGTGCCGCCACGACCGGCCCACCCGTGGCTGGGCGTGCAGAAGGGCTTGGCGGTGCCTCTGGGTGTGCCGCCACGGCCGGCCCACCCGTGGGTGGGCGTGCAGAAGGGCCTGCGGTTGCCTCTGGGTGTGCCGCCACGGCCGGCCCACCCGTGGGTGGGCGTGCAGAAGGGCCTGCGTTTGCCTCTGGGTGTGCCGCCACGGCCGGCCCACCCGTGGGTGGGCGTGCAGAACTGTTTGCGTGTGCCACTGGCTGTGCCGCCACGGCCGGCCCACCCGTGGGTGGGCGTGCAGAAGGGCCTGCGGTTGCCTCTGGGTGTGCCGCCACGGCCGGCCCACCCGTGGGTGGGCGTGCAGAAGGGTCTGCGGTTGCCTCTGGGTGTGCCGCCACGGCCGGCCCACCCGTGGGTGGGCGTGCAGAAGGGCCTGCGTGTTGCCTCTGGGTGTGCCGCCACGGCCGGCCCACCCGTGGGTGGGCGTGCAGAACTGTTTGCGTGTGCCACTGGGTGTGCCGCCACGGCCGGCTCACCCGTGGGTGGGCGTGCAGAAGGGCTTGCGTTGCCTCTGGGTGTGCCGCCACGGCCGGCCCACCCGTGGGTGGGCGTGCAGAAGGGCCTGCGTGTGCCTCTGGGTGTGCCGCCACGGCCGGCCCACCCGTGGGTGGGCGTGCAGAAGGGTTTGCGTGTGCCACTGGGTGTGCCGCCACGGCCGGCCCACCCGTGGGTGGGCGTGCAGAACTGTTTGCGTGTGCCACTGGGTGTGCCGCCACGGCCGGCCCACCCGTGGGTGGGCGTGCAGAAGGGCCTGCGGTTGCCTCTGGGTGTGCCGCCACGGCCGGCCCACCCGTGGGTGGGCGTGCAGAAGGGCCTGCGTTTGCCTCTGTGTGTGCCGCCACGGCCGGCCCACCCGTGGGTGGGCGTGCAGAAGGGCCTGCGTGTGGCTCTGGGTGTGCCGCCACGGCCGGCCCACCCGTGGGTGGGCGTGCAGAAGCTGTTTGCGTGTGCCACTGGCTGTGCCGCCACGGCCGGCCCACCCGTGGGTGGGCGTGCAGAACTGTTTGCGTGTGCCACTGAGTGTGCCGCCACGGCCGGCCCACCCGTGGGTGGGCGTGCAGAACTGTTTGCGTGTGCCACTGAGTGTGCCGCCACGGCCGGCTCACCCGTGGGTGGGCGTGCAGAAGGCTTTGCGGTTGCCTCTGGGTGTGCCGCCACGGCCGGCCCACCCGTGGGTGGGCGTGCAGAAGGGTCTGCGTTGACTCTGGGTGTGCCGCGACGGCCGGCCCACCCGTGGGTGGGCGTGCAGAAGGCTTTGCGGTTGCCTCTGGGTGTGCCGCCACGGCCGGCCCACCCGTGGGTGGGCGTGCAGAACGTGTCTGCGTGTGCCTCTGGGTGTGCCGCCACGGCCGGCCCACCCGTGGGTGGGCGTGCAGAACTGTTTGCGTGTGCCACTGAGTGTGCCGCCACGGCCGGCTCACCCGTGGGTGGGCGTGCAGAAGGGCCTGCGGTTGCCTCTGGGTGTGCCGCCACGGCCGGCCCACCCGTGGGTGAGCGTGCAGAAGGGCCTTTGTGTGCCTCTGGGTGTGCCGCCACGGCCGGCCCACCCGTGGCTGGGCGTGCAGAAGGGTTTGCGGTTGCCTCTGGGTGTGCCACCACAGCCGGCCCACCTGTGGGTGGGCGTGCAGAACTGTTTGCGTGTGCCTCTGGGTGTGCCGCCACGGCCGGCCCACCCGTGGGTGGGCGTGCAGAAGGGTTTGCGGTTGCCGCTGTGTGTGCCCCACGACCGGC
>JAKWBO010000423.1:0-47542 GCA_034336685.1 Luscinia luscinia
ACTCCGGAGGGGAAGAGTTTCGTGGAGATGCTGTGCAAGGGGCTCTCGCAGCCCACCAGCAACCTGGTGGCCGGCTGCCTGCAGCTGGGCCCGCAGCCGCTGTTCCTGGAGAAGCACGAGGAGAAAAGCTGCGAGCCGGGCTTGGCCGGCCACTCCTTTGGCTACCAGGGGCTGCCCAGCCCCCCGTACGGCTCCCTGGAGCCGCAGCTGCTGCACCTGAAGCCGGCGGCCTTCAAGGGCTTGGCGGACGCTCCGTTCGGGAGCCGCCCCGAGCGCTGCTCGCCGCCCTACGAGGCGCCGCTGACGCCGCCGCTGAGCATCAGCGGGAACTTCGCCCTGAAGCACGAGGGCTCCCCCGAGCTGGAGAAAGGATTCCCCTTCCTGGGCCACTACCCCGCGGCCGGGCTGGCCACGGCCCCGCACGGGCACGGGTCCTTCGGCAGCGCCGCGCCCAGGTACGAGATGCCGCTGGACGCGGGCTACGAGCCCTTCGGGGCCGGGGCGCAGCTGGGGGCCATCTTCGGAGAGTGAGGGGACATCTCAGGGGTGAGGGGACATCTCCAGGGGTGAGGGACACCTCGGGGTGAGGGGCCATCTTCGGCGAGTGAGGGGACACCTCAGGGCGAGGGGACATCTCCAGGGGTGAGGGGACATCTCAGGGGTGAGGGGACATCTTCAGGGGTGAGGGGACATCTTCGGCGAGTGAGGGGACACCTCCAGGGGTGAGGGGACATCTCCAGGGGTGAGGGACATCTTCGGAGAGTGAGGGACATCTCGGGGTGAGGGACATCTCCGGGGGTGAGGGGACATCTCGGGGGTGAGGGACATGTCCAGGGTGAGGGACATCTCCAGGGGGTGAGGGAACATCTTCGGTGAGTGAGGGGCCATCTTCAGGGGTGAGGGGACATCTCGGGGGTGAGGGACATCTCCAGGGGGTGAGGGGACATCTCCAGGGGTGAGGGGACATCTTCGGCGAGTGAGGGGCCACCTCGGGGTGAGGGGACATCTCCAGGGGTGAGGGGCCATCTTCGGCGAGTGAGGGGCCACCTCGGGGTGAGGGACATCTCCAGGGGTGAGGGACATCTCCAGGGGTGAGGGACATCTTCGGTGAGTGAGGGGACATCTCCAGGGGTGAGGGGACATCTCCAGGGGTGAGGGGACATCTTCGGTGAGTGAGGGGCCACCTCGGGGTGAGGGACATCTCCAGGGGTGAGGGGACATCTCCAGGGGTGAGGGGACATCTTCAGGGAGTGAGGGGCCACCTTCGGTGAGTGAGAGGACATCTCCAGGGGTGAGGGGCCACCTCGGGGAGTGATAAGCCACCTTCGGTGGGTGAGGGGCCACCTCCAGGGGGTGAGGGGCCACCTCCAGGGGGTGAGGGGACATCTTCAGGGGGTGAGGGGCCACCTCCGGGAGTGAGGGACCACCTCGAGGGTGAGGGGCCACCTTCGGCGAGTGAGGGACCACCTCGGGGGTGAGGGGCCACCTCGGGGGTGATGGGCAGGGACAGGGAGGGTGTGGGGACATTGCCAGGATGGACATGGGCAGAGGGACTCTGGGCATCTCTGCAGGGTGTGCTGGCCCTGGAGGGGCCACGCTGCTGTCCCCGTGGTGGCTCCTGGGGGTGACATCACGCTGCTGTCCCCGTGGTGGCCCTGGAGGTGGCCACGCTGCCACCCCCACTCTGGTGGGCTCTGGGGTGGGAATGAGGGACAATGGCCGGGGAGGGACAGGACCCAGGAGCTGCGGGCCACCCGCCGAGGACACTGGCACGTTACTCAAGGACAGTGGCCCAGTGCCCTGGGATGGTGGCCCCTCACCCAGGATCACTGGCCCCTCACCCAGGAATGGTGGCCCCTCACCCAGGGAATGGTGGCCCTCACCCAGGAATGGTGGCCCCTCACCCAGGGTCACTGGCCCTCACCCAGTGACACTGGCCCCTCACCCAGGGTCACTGGCCCTCACCCAGGGTCACTGGCCCCTCATCCAGGGACACTGGCCCCTCACCCAGGAGTGGCAGCCCCTCACCCAGGAATGGTGGCCCCTCACCCAGGGTCACTGGCCCCTCACCCAGGGTCACTGGCCCCTCACCCAGGGACACTGGCCCCTCACCCAGGGACACTGGCCCCTCACCCAGGGACAGTGGCCCCTCACCCAGGGACACTGGCCCCTCACCCAGGAATGGTGGCCCCTCACCCAGGGACACTGGCCCCTCACCCAGGGTCACTGGCCCCTCACCCAGGGACACTGGCCCCTCACCCAGGGACACTGGCCCCTCACCCAGGGACACTGGCCCCTCACCCAGGGTCACTGGCCCCTCACCCAGGAGTGGTTGCCCCTCACCCAGGGTCACTGGCCCTCACCCAAGGTCACTGGCCCTCACCCAGTGACACTGGCCCCTCACCCAGGGTCACTGGCCCCTCACCCAGGGTCACCGGCCCCTCACCCAGTGACACTGGCCCTCACCCAGTGACACTGGCCCTCACCCAGGGACACTGGCCCCTCACCCAGGGTCACTGGCCCCTCACCCAGTGACACTGGCCCCTCACCCAGGAGTCACTGGCCCCTCACCCAGTGACACTGGCCCCTCACCCAAGGACACTGGCCCCTCACCCAGGGACACTGGCCCCTCACCCAGGGACACTGGCCCCTCACCCAGGGACAGTGGCCCCTCACCAGGACACTGGCCCCTCACCCAGGGTCACTGGCCCATTGCCCTGGGGTGCTGGCCCGCCATCCGTGGCCATCCCAGTCCCTGTCCCGGGGTCACCTCGGTCCAGCCACGCCCTGTGCCCATCCCCCCACCCTGCATCCCACAACAAACCCGGAAACTCCGGCTGGGATCCCGAATTCCAGAATCCCAGAATCCCGAATCCCGAATTCCAGAGTCCTGAATTCCAGAATCTCAAATTCCGGGATCCCAAATCCAGAATCCCGAATCCAGAATACCAGAATTCAGAATTCCGAATTCCAGAATACCAAATTCCAGAATCCAGAATCCCGAATCCAGAATCCCAAATCCCAGAATCCAGAATCCCAGAATCCCAAATCCCCAGAATCCAGAATTCCAGAATGCCAAATTCCAGGATCCCGAATTCCAGAATCCAGAATCCCAAATCCCAGAATCCCAAATCCAGAATCCCGAATTTCAGACTCCTGATTTCCAGAATCTAGAATTCCAGAATCTCGAATTCCAGGATCCCGAATCCCAGAATCTGAAATCCAGAATCCTGAATTTCAGAATCCAGATTCCCAGGATCCCAAATCCAGAATCCCAGAATCCCAAATCCCAGACTCCCGAATCCAGAATCCCGAATCCCAGAATCCCAAATCCAGAATCCTGAATTTCAGAATCCAGATTCCCAGGATCCCAAATCCAGAATCCCAGAATCCCGAATCCCAGGATCCCGAATCCAGAATCCTGAATTCCAGAATCCTGAATTCCAGAATCTCAAATTCCAGAATCTCGAATTCCGGGATCCCAAATACAGAATCCCAAATTTCAGAATCCAGAATCCCAAATCCCAGAATCCCAAATCCAGAATTCCAAATCCCAGAATCCAGAATCCCAAAATCCCAACTGGAAGAGGAGCCCCGCCCCCTCCCCTGCTCCAAGCCTGTCTTAATTCCTTTATTTATTAATTAATATTAATTAGGGGGCTCCTCATTAATTCCCTCCCGTTTTCCACAGGAATCCTGGGATGTGCTGAAGGTTTTTTTCCTCCCCCTCCCCTTCCAGGCTCTTTTTGGGAATTCCCCTTTGGAATCATCGTGATTATTTATTAGCCGTTATTTATTTAATTTATTTTTATTTCCCTCCGCACCCTCACCACCCCATTTTTATATATATATATTTTTTTTTCCTGCTGATAAACCCAAATATTTCCACATTTAATACCAAATTCTGTATTTTATGGCCATTCCAAGGATTTGGGATCCTGCCAGCAGCTCCCAACTCCTCTGTGCATTTTGAGACGAGCAATAATTTTTAAATGCTATGCAACGACTTTTTCTTGTTTTATTTTTCAAAGAAAATCCATATTTTTGATGTTGTACCAGCCTGGTGAGCCAGGTTGGCCAAATCTCCCTGGTTTTGTACAAAATTTGGGAATTTGGAGATGATTTGAGGTCCCTGCCCAGCCCCCAGGTCCTGGGGCTTCTTCCCTTTTGTACTGAAAAATGTTTTATCCTTTTGTAAAGAGAGCAGATTTGGGGTTTTTAGCTCAAATAAAGTCGTGGTTTTGTTTCAAGCAGCTTCGCCCCGCGGTTGTTGTCTCGTTTTTGGGGGGATTTGGGGTGAGGGGGGGGGGTGAGGATCCCCCGTGCTGGGGTCCAGCTCCGATCCCGGATTTGGAGGGGCTCTGGGGGTGCTGGGGGATTTTGGGGTGCCAGGAATGGGGCCAGAGCAAAAAGGGGGTCACAGGATTGATTTGGGGTACCAGAAATTGGGGTGCAGAAGAGCCTGGGGAATTTTGGGGTGCCAGGAATGGGGCAGAGCACAAAAGGGGGTCACAGGATTGATTTGGGGTACCAGAAATTTGGGGTTCAGAACAGCTCTGGGGGAATTTGGGGTGCCAGGAATGGGGTAGAGGACAAAAGGGGTGGCAGGATTGATTTGGGGTACTAGAATTTGGGGTTCAGAACAGCCTGGGGGGATTTTGGGGTATCAGGAATGGGGCAGAGCACAAAGTGGGTCACAGGATTGATTTGGGGTATCAGATATTGGGGTGCAGAACAGCTCTGGGGGGTTTGGGGTGCCAGGAATGGGGCAGAGCACAAAGGGGGGTCACAGGATTGATTTGGGGTACCAGAAATTTGGGGTTCAGAACAGCTCTGGGGGGATTTTGGGGTGCCAGGAATGGGGTAGAGGACAAAAGGGGTCACAGGATTGATTTGGGGTACCAGAATTTGGGGTGCAGAACAGCCTGGGGGGTTTGGGGTGCCAGGAATTGGGGCAGAGCACAAAAGTGGGTCACAGGATTGATTTGGGGTACCAGAAATTGGGGTGCAGAACAGCTCTGGGGGGTTTGGGGTGCCAGGAATGGGGACAGAGCACAAAAGGGGGTCACAGGATTGATTTGGGGTACCAGAAATTTGGGGTTCAGAACAGCTCTGGGGGATTTTGGGGTGCCAGGAATGGGGGCAGAGCACAAAAGGGGTCACAGGATTGATTTGGGGTACCAGAAATTGGGGTGCAGAACAGCCTGGGGGAATTTGGGGTGCCAGGAATGGGGCAGAGCACAAAGGGGGTCACAGGATTGATTTGGGGTATCAGAATTTGGGGGTTCAGAACAGCCTGGGGGGTTTGGGGTGCCAGGAATGGGGCAGAGCACCAAAAGTGGGGGTCACAGGATTGATTTGGGGTACCAGAAATTGGGGTACAGAACAGCCCTGGGGGAATTCTGGGGTGCCAGGAATGGGGCAGAGCACAAAGTGGGTCACAGGATTGATTTGGGGTACCAGAAATTGGGGTCCAGAACAGCCTGGGGGGTTTGGGGTGCCAGGAATGGGGCAGAGCACCAATGGGGGGTCACAGGATTGATTTGGGGTACCAGAAATTGGGGTCCAGAACAGCCTGGGGGAATTTGGGGTACCAGGAACGGGGCAGAGCACAAAGGGGTCACAGGATTGATTTGGGGTACCAGAAATTTGGGGTGCAGAACAACTCTGGGGGGTTTGGGGTGCCAGGAATGGGGGCAGAGCACAAAGGGGTCACAGGATTGATTTGGGGTATCAGAAATTGAGGTTCAGAACAGCTCTGGGGGGTGAAATTTGGGGTGCCAGGAATGGGGCAGAGCACAAAGTGGGTCACAGGATTGATTTGGGGTACCAGATATTGGGGTTCAGAACAGCTCTGGGGGAATTTGGGGTACCAAGAATTGAGCAGAGCAGAACCTTGGGGGGTTTGAGTACAGAATGGGGTTCAGAACAGCCTGGGGGATTTTGGGTACCAGGAACGGGGCAGAGCAAAAGGGGGTCACAGGATTGATTTGGGGTACCAGAAACTGCCCCTCTGTCCCTTTCCAGGACTGGATTTAACTGGACTGGATTTACCTGGGATGGATTTAACTGGGATGGA
Source organism: Luscinia luscinia (assembly GCA_034336685.1). NCBI lineage: Eukaryota > Metazoa > Chordata > Aves > Passeriformes > Muscicapidae > Luscinia > Luscinia luscinia. The sequence continues at coordinate 6,080 of JAKWBO010000423.1, forward strand.
TTCACCTGGACTGGATTTAACTGGGCTGGATTTAACTGGGATGGATTTACCTGGGCTGGATTTAACTGGGCTGGATTCACCTGGGATGGATTCAACTGGGCTGGATTTAACTGGGCTGGATTTAACTGGGATGGATTTAACTGGGATGGATTTAACTGGGATGGATTTACCTGGGCTGGATTCACCTGGACTGGATTTAACTGGGCTGGATTTAACTGGGATGGATTTACCTGGGCTGGATTTAACTGGGCTGGATTCACCTGGGATGGATTCAACTGGGCTGGATTTAACTGGGCTGGATTTAACTGGGATGGATTCACCTGGGATGGATTTAACTGGGATGGATTTACCTGGGCTGGATTCACCTGGACTGGATTTAACAGGGATGGATTTAACTGGGATGGATTCACCTGGACTGGATTTAACTGGGCTGGATTCACCTGGGATGGATTTAACTGGGATGGATTTAACTGGGATGGATTTACCCGGACTGGATTTAACTGGGATGGATTTAACTGGGCTGGATTTAACTGGGATGGGTTTAACTGGGATGGATTTAACTGGACTGGATTTAACTGGGATGGATTCACCTGGGATGGATTTAACTGGGATGGATTTACCTGGGCTGGATTCACCTGGACTGGATTTAACTGGGATGGATTTAACTGGGATGGATTCACCTGGACTGGATTTAACTGGGCTGGATTTAACTGGGATGGATTTAACTGGGCTGGATTCACCTGGGCTGGATTCACCTGGGATGGATTCACCTGGGATGGATTTAACTGGGCTGGATTCACCTGGGCTGGATTTAACTGGGATGGATTCACCTGGGATGGATTTAACTGGGCTGGATTTAACTGGGATGGATTCACCTGGGCTGGATTTAACTGGGATGGATTTACCTGGGCTGGATTTACCTGGGCTGGATTCACCTGGACTGGATTTAACTGGGATGGATTTAACTGGGATGGATTCACCTGGACTGGATTTAACTGGGCTGGATTTAACTGGGATGGATTTAACTGGGCTGGATTTACCCGGACTGGATTTAACTGGGATGGATTTAACTGGGCTGGATTTAACTGGGATGGGTTTAACTGGGATGGATTTAACTGGACTGGATTTAACTGGGATGGATTCACCTGGGATGGATTTAACTGGGATGGATTTAACTGGGATGGATTTAACTGGGATGGATTCACCTGGACTGGATTTAACTGGGCTGGATTTAACTGGCATGGATTCACCTGGACTGGATTTAACTGGGATGGATTTAACTGGGATGGATTTAACTGGGATGGATTCACCTGGGATGGATTTAACTGGGATGGATTTAACTGGGATGGATTCACCTGGGATGGATTTAACTGGGATGGATTTACCTGGGCTGGATTTACCTGTGATGGATTTAACTGGGATGGGTTTAACTGGGATGGATTTAACTGGGATGGATTCACCCGGGCTGCATGTCCCCCCGTGTCCCCGTGTCACCCCAGTGTCCCCAGTGTGTCCCCAGTGTCCCCCAGTGTCCCCCAGTGTCCCCCAGTGTCCCCCAGTGTCCCCGTGTCCCCAGTGTCACCCCAGTGTCCCCCAGTGTCACCCCAGTGTCCCCCAGTGTCCCCCAGTGTCTCCCCAGTGCCCCAGTGTCCCCCAGTGCCCCCCAGTGTGTCCCCAGTCTCACCTCAATGTCCCCCAGTGTCCCCCAGTGCCCCCAGTGTCCCCAGTGCCACCCCAGTATCCCCAGTGTCCCCAGTATTCCCCCAGTGTCCCCCCAGTATCACCCCAGTGTCCCCGTGTGTCCCGTGGGGGATTCCCTGTCCCACGGGGGATTCCCTGTCCCTTGGGGGATTCCCTGTCCCAGGACGGAATTCCCTGTCCCACGGGGGATTCCCTGTCCCACGGGAGGATTCCCTGTCCCACGCGGCGATTCCCTGTCCCACACCGGGTATCCCCGTCCCCTCTCCCCCACTCGGGACCACCCCCCTCCCCGTGGGTCCCGCTTTGGGGCCGGGGTGTCCGTGGCCGGATAATTGCTGAGCCGCGCTAAATCCGAGCTCAGCGCGCCGCGATCCCGATCTGTGCCCGTGATCCGATCCCCGCGCGCCTCGGGAACGCGCGCGGATTTTCCTCTAAGCCGCGACATCGAGCTCGGGGTCTCGCTTAATCGTCTTTTCCCTGCGGATTTTGGCAGCGAATTTCGCTGCGGCTCGGAGGAGGGGGAGGAGAGAAGGGCAGGGAGGAGGGAGGGGGCGGCACCGGGATGGGCCCGGGGGAGCGGGGGGTGACCGGGCCCGGGGGTGGAACCGCCCTCGGTGCCGCCGCGGAACCTCCGGGGAGAAATTCCGCCTGTCCAGCGGCTCCAGGGGTGGGAGATGCGGTGTGGGGCGGACAAATTTCTGCAGCATCATCTGTCCATCTGTCTGTCCCCAAATCCATCCCAAATCCATCCCAAATCAATCCCAAATCAATCCCAAATCAATCCCAAATCAATCCCAAATCCTTCCCAAATCCATCCCAGCCCCATCCCAAATCCATCCCAGCTCCATCCCAAATCCATCCCAAATCCATCCCAAATCCATCCCAAATCCATCCCAAATCCATCCCAAATCAATCCCAAATCCTTCCCAAATCCATCCCAGCCACATCCCAAATCCATCCCAGCTCCATCCCAAATCCATCCCAAATCAATCCCAAATCCATCCCAAATCAATCCCAAATCAATCCCAGATCAATCCAAAATCAATCCCAAATCCATCCCAAATCCATCCCAAATCCATCCCAAATCAACCCCAGCTCCATCCCAAATCCATCCCAAAACAACCCCAAAACAACGCCAAAACAACCCCAAAACAACCCCAAATCAATCCCAAATCCATCCCAGCTCCATCCCAGCTCCATCCCAAATCCATCCCAAATCAATCCCAGCTCCATCCCAAATCCATCCCAAATCCATCCCAAATCCATCCCAAATCCATCCCAGCTCCATCCCAAATCCATCCCAAATCAATCCCAAATCCATCCCAAATCAATCCCAAATCAATCCCAGATCAATCCAAAATCAATCCCAAATCCATCCAAATCCATCCCAAATCCATCCCCAAATCCATCCCAAATCCATCCCAGCTCCATCCCAGCTCCATCCCAAATCCATCCCAAATCAATCCCAGCTCCATCCCAAATCCATCCCAAATCCATCCCAAATCCATCCCAAATCAACCCCAGCTCCATCCCAAATCCATCCCAAATCCATCCCAAATCAATCCCAAATCCATCCCAGCTCCATCCCAGCTCCATCCCAGCCTCCCAAATCCATCCCAAATCCATCCCAAATCCATCCCAAATCCATCCCAGCTCCATCAGCCCCATCCCAAATCCATCCCAAATCCATCCCAGCCCCATCCCAAACCATCCCAAATCCATCCCAGCTCCATCCCAAATCCATCCCAGCTCCATCCCAAATCCATCCCAAATCCATCCCAGCTCCATCCCAAATCCATCCCAAATCCATCCCAAATCCATCCCAGCTCCATCCCAAATCCATCCCAAATCCATCCCAAATCCATCCCAAATCCATCCCAAATCCATCCCAGCTCCATCCCAAATCCATCCCAAATCCATCCCAAATCCATCCCAGCTCCATCCCAAATCCATCCCAAATCCATCCCAAATCCATCCCAAATCCATCCCAAATCCATCCCAGCTCCATCCCAAATCCATCCCATCCCAAATCCATCCCAAATCCATCCCAGCCCCATCCCAAATCCATCCCAAATCCTTCCCAAATCCATCCCAAATCCATCCCAGCTCCATCCCAAATCCATCCCAAATCCATCCCAAATCCATCCCAGCCCCATCCCAAATCCATCCCAAATCCTTCCCAAATCCATCCCAAATCCATCCCAGCCCCATCCCAAATCCATCCCAAATCCTTCCCAAATCCATCCCAGCCCCATCCCAGCTCCATCCCAAATCCATCCCAAATCCATCCCAAATCCATCCCAGCTCCATCCCAAATCCATCCCAAATCCATCCCAAATCCATCCCAAATCCATCCCAAATCCATCCCAAATCCATCCCAAATCCATCCCAAATCCATCCCAAAACAATCCCAAATCCATCCCAAATCCATCCCAGCCCCATCCCAAATCCATCCCAAATCCATCCCAGCCTCAGTCCCCAGCCAGGGCGGGAATTCCGTGGATTTGTGTCCCGTGGTGTCCCCGAGGGCTGGAACACGAGCTGTCCCCAAACCCAGCAGGGCAGGGATGGGCTCGGGACTTTTTCCCCATCCTGGTGACAACCCCACGGGCCCTGGGACATCCTGGGACCCCCTCCCCAGAGTGCCCTGGGACCCCCAGTGCCCTGGGACATCCTGGGACCCCCCAGAGCCCTGGGACATCCTGGGACATCCTGGGACCCCCCCCAGTGCCCTGGGACATCCCCACGAGCCCTGGGACATCCTGGGACACCCCCAGTGCCCTGGGACATCCTGGGTTATCCCGAGTGCCCTGGGACATCCTGGGACATCCTAGGACACCCCCCACCCAGAGCCCTGGGACATCCTCCACGAGCTCTGGGACCCCCAGGGCCCTGGGACATCCTGGGACATCCTGGGTTATCCCGAGTGCCCTGGGACATCCTGGGACACCCCCAGAGCCCTGGGACCCCCAGTGCCCTGGGACATCCTGGGACATCCTGGGACACCCCAGTGCCCTGGGACCCCCCAGTGCCCTGGGACCCCCCCAGATCCCTCCCAGCCCCTGGGACACTCCAGGAATCCCCCCATGTCCCCAGGACGTGGGACACGGCCCTGCCAGCACAAACCCTCACAGAACCCCGGGCTTTGCTTATTTTTAATATTTTTTTTTTCCCTGCTCTAATACAAGTTCAGGAAGCTCCCGGTTTAATCCTCACCAGATAAACCAACAGCGCAGAGATTTGGAGTGATTGACGAAGTCTCTGCTCGGGTGAGATTAGAGCTCGGCTTAGCCATGTCGAGGGAGGGCTTGGGGACGGTTTAATCAGAATTTGTACAGCAATAATCCCATCTTTAAACTCGTCCCCGGGCCAATCCCTCCCAAGTTGTGATCGTGGGGGGGAGATGGAGAGGGTGGAGGGGATGGAGAGGAGGGAGGGGATGGAAGGATGGAAGGATGGAGAGGGTGGAAAGATGGAGAGGATGGAGAGGATGGAAGGATGGAGAGGGTGGAAAGATGGAGAGGGTGGAGAGGATGGAGAGGATGGAGAGGGTGGAGAGAAGGATGGAGAGGGTGGAGATGGTGGAAGGATGGAGAGTGTGGAAGGATGGAAGGGTGCAGAGGATGAAGAGGGTGGAAGGATGGAGAGGGTGGAGAGGGTGGAAGGATGGAGAGGGTGGAAGGGTGGAAGGATGGAGGGATGGAAGGATGGAGAGGATGGAGAGGGTGGAAGGATGGAAGGATGGAAGGATGGAGAGGGTGGAGAGGGTGGAGAGGATGGAAGGATGGAGAGGATGGAGAGGATGGACAGGATGGAGAGGGTGGAGGGATGGAGAGGGTGGAGAGGATGGAAGGATGGAAGGATGGAAGGATGGAAGGATGGAGAGGGTGGAAGGATGGAGAGGGTGGAAGGATGGAGAGGGTGGAGAGGATGGAGAGGGTGGAAGGATGGAGAGGGTGGAGAGGATGGAGAGGGTGGAAGGATGGAAGGATGGAGAGAGTGGAGAGTGTGGAGAGGCCTCGGGGGTGTTCCCAGCCCAGAGTCTGGGGGGCTCACGCTGCCAGAGAGGAGATTTAGGGGGGAATTTTGGGGGGAAACTCCTCGCTGGGAGGGTGGGGTGGTGCCTCTGGATCGCTGGAAATGTTCAGGGGGCTTGGAGCCCCTGGGGACAGCGGGAGGTGACCCTGTGACCATGGCAGGGGTGGCACTTTAGGGCTTTCAGGTCCCGCCTAACCCAGAACCATCCCTGGATTCGAGGATCCCTGAATTTGAGCATCCCTGGATTTGAACATCCCTGGATTCGAATATCCCTGAATTTGAGGATCCCTGGACTCAAGGATCCCTGGATTTGAGGATCCCTGAATTCGAACATCCCTGGATTTGAGCATCCCTGGACTCAAGGATCCCTGAATTTGAGCATCCCTGGATTCGAACATCCCTGGATTTGAGGATCCCTGGACTCAAGGATCCCTGGATTTGAGGATTCCTGAATTCGAACACCCTGAATTCGAACATCCCTGAATTTGAGGATCCCTGAATTTGAGGATCCCTGAATTTGAGCATCCCTGGATTTGAGCATCCCTGTATTCAAACATCCCTGAATTTGAGCATCCCTGAATTTGAGCATCCCTGGATTCGAGCATCCCTGGACTCAAGGATCCCTGGATTTGAGGATTCCTGAATTCGAACACCCTGAATTCGAACATCCCTGAATTTGAGCATCCCAGGACTCAAGAATCCCTGGATCTGAGCATCCCTGGATTTGAGGATCCCTGAATTTGAGCATCCCTGGATTTGGGGATCCTCGGATTCGAGCATCTCTGGATTTGAGCGGCCTGGATTTGAGCATCCCTGGATTTGAGGATCCCTGAATTCGAACATCCCTGAATTTGAGCATCCGTGGATTCAAGGATCCCTGGATTTGGGGATCCTCGGATTCGAGCATCTCTGGATTTGAGCAGCCTGGATTTGAGCATCCCTGAATTCCAACATCCCTGGATCCCCTGCACAAACCCCACAAATCAAAACTAAAAAATCCGTGGATCCAAACCAGAACACCAGGACCCAAAACCACCTTCCCCTCACCAAAACCCTCCCCGAGCTCCTCTCCCACGCCTCAATTCCCACAAACCCCATAAATCAAAACCAGGACACCGAGACCCAAACCCACCTTTCCCCCCCCCAAAAACCCTCCCCGAGCTCTCTCGCCGTGCCTCAGTTTCCCCCGGGGGAATCCCCGCAGCCTCTCCCGGCGCTTTTGTGGCGCTTTCAGGGAGCACAAAGGGGCCGGGGCGGCGCAGATGGAGCTTTTCAGAGGGGAGCGGCGCTGCTGCCGCCGTCTGCCGCCGCCCGCCGCCGCCCGGCCGCGCTCCCCGCGCTGAATCCGCTTTCACAGCTCATTACCCCGCTGATGGATCGGATTAACGGGGCCGCTCCGCTCGGCTGCTCCGCGTCCCCGCGGGCGGCGCTCGGGGCTGCGGGAGGGAGGGGGGGGCCCGGGGGGGTCCTGGCCACGAGAGGCGGCGCGGGGGGCAACGGGCGCGACCCTGGCTCGGGGGTCCCGGTGGTCCTGGGACAGCTGGGGGGGTCCTGGGCGAGTTACGGGGTCCGGGGTGTGCCCCTGGGCCAGCTGGGGGGTCCTGGGCGAGTTACGGGGTCCTGGATGTGCCCCCGGGCCGGCTGGGGGGTCTTGGGCGAGTTACAGGGATCTGGATGTGCCCCCGGGCCAGCTGGGGGGATTTTGGCGAGTTCCAGGGTCCTGGATGCACCCCAGGCCAGCTGGGGGTGGTCCTGGATGAGTTACGGGGTCCTGGATGTGCCCCCCGGGAGATTTTTTAGGGATGTGGGTGTGCCCCCGGGCCAGCTGGGGGGTCCTGGGCGAGTTACGGGGTCCTGGATGTGCCCCCGGGCCAGCTGGGGGGATTTTTGGCGAGTTCCAGGGTCCTGGATGCACCCCCGGGCCAGCTGGGGGGTCTTGGGCGAGTTACGGGGTCCTGGATGTGCCCCCGGGAGATTTTTAGGGATGTGGGTGTGCCCCGGGCCAGCTGGGGGGATTTTTAGCGAGTTCCGGGGCTCTGGTTGTGCCCCCAGGCGAGTTCCAGGGTCCTGGATGTGCCCTCGGGCCAGCTGGGGGGTCTTTGGCGAGTTACGGGGTCCTGGATGTGCCCCTCGGGCGAGTTCCAGGGTCCTGGATGCACCCCCGGGCCAGCTGGGGGGGTCCTGGGCGAGTTCCAGGGCTCTGGATGTGTCCCCGGGCCAGCTGGGGGGAATTTTTGGATTTTTTTGTGCCCACCCGGATCGCCCGGAGGACGAAATTTGGGGTCCGAGGGCCAAGTTTGGGGTGCTGGATCCCCGCAGAATAAAATTTGGGGTGCAGGGGCGCGGTTTGGGGTGCTGGATCCCCCGCAGAATAAAATTTGGGGTGCAGGGGCGAGGTTTGGGGTGCTGGATCCCCCGCAGAATAAAATTTGGGGTGCAGGGGCGCGGTTTGGGGTGCTGGGTCACCCGGAGGATGAAATTGGGGTTACAGGGGAAGGTTTGAGGTGCTGGGAGCGCCCCCGGATCTGACTTTGGGATTTTCGGAACCCCCGAAAAGGGAGGGAAGCGCGAGCAGCCCCACAAGGGGGATCAGCGCTAAAAGAGGGGGGGGGTCCGGCCGCCCCCCGCCCCAAAATCCGGCACGAGCCGCCCCCCTCTTCCCCCCCCCGAGTCCATCTGGGACCGGCGCGCCCTCATTAACCCGGGACCCCCGGAGCTGGGGCGGGCTCGGGGGGCTCGGGGGGCTCTGCCCTGCTCCCACCCCACCCTGGAATGTTCTGGGGGTCTCGGGGGGCTCTGCCCTGTTCCCACCCCTCCCGAAATATTCGGGGGGTCTCCCTCCAATGTTTTTTGGGGGGTCTCTGCCCTGTTTTCACCTCCCCTCCGATGTTTTTGGGGGGTCTCGGGGGTCTCTGCCCTGCTCCCACCCCCCCTTTGATATTCTGAGGGGGTCTCGGGGGCTCTGTTCTCCTCCCACCCCCCTGGAATGTTCTGGGGGTCTCGGGGCTCAGGGGCTCTGCCCTGTTCCCACCCCCTCTGATGTTTTGGGGGGGTCTCGGGGGGCTCTGCCCTGCTCCCACCCCCTCTTGAATGTTTTTGGGGGCTCAGGGGCTCTGCCCTGCCCCCACCCCCTCTTGGAATGTTTTTGGGGGTCTCAGGCGGCTCTGCCCTGTTCCCACCCCACCCTGGAATGTTCTGGGGGTCTCGGGGTTTCTGCCCTGCTCCCACCCCCCTCCGATGTTTTTGGGGGCTCTCGGGGAGCTCTGCCCTCCTCCCACCCCCTTTGATATTCTCGGGGTCTCGGGGGCTCAGCCCTGCCCCCACCCCTCCCACCCCCTGCTGAAGGACGATTTGCCATCCCAAAATCCTGGCAGGCTCCGACCCCTCCTGCTGCACCCCGGGCTGGGGGATGCTCCGGGGGCGTCACGCCAAAAACATCAGGGCGGGGTTTTTGGGGTCTCTTCTGGGTTAATTCGGGTGGGGGTGCTGCGAACTGCCCCGGGCGCTCCCAAACGTGGGAATTCCCATTTTGGGATTTTTGGGATCGCTCCGGGCTGGATCCAGCTGGAGATCCCGTTCTCCAGGGCAGTAAAAATTCTCATCTTCATCCTCCTCATCCTCCTCATCCTCATCCTCATCCTCATCTTCATCCTCATCCTCATGGGAATAACCCCTTAAAAAACACGGAGGACCGGGAAAAATAAAAACAAAAAAAAAAAAAAACACGGGAAAAACGGGAGAAACGGGGAAAAACTCAAAAAACCAAACAACAACAAAAAAAACCACCATGGGGAAAACTCAAAAAAAAAAAAAAAAAAAAAAAGAAGGGGAAAAACAGGCGGAAAACCCCCAAACACGGGAAAAGTCCTTAAAAAACCAAGGTGAAAATGAGAAAAACGCCCCAAAACCACGAGAAGAACGTGTGAGACACGGGGGAAAAAACCCCAAAACACGGATAAAAACCTTAAAAACCACGGGGAAAATGGGAGAAGTACGGGGGAAAAACCCCAAAACCACGGGGATAAAACCCCAAAAACACCGGTAAAACCCAAAACCCACGGGTAAAAACCCGAAATAACACGGGAAAAATGGGAGAAACACGGGGAGAAAAAACCCCGAGAAACACGGGGATAAACCCACGAAGAAATGGGAAACCCAAATGAGAAATCCCAAAAACACAGGGAAAACGTGAGAAAACGGGGAAAACCCAAAAAAATATCACGAGGAAAACGGGAAAATCACGGGGAAAAACCAAAAAATAACCATGGGTAAAAAAAAAAAACAAAAAAACAAACACGGGAAAAATCCTCCCAAAATCATGTGAAAAACGGGGAAAATCCCCAAATACCACGAGGAAAACGGGAAAACACGAGGAAAATCAAAATATAACCATGGGTAAAAATAAAACAAAAAAAAAACCACGGGAAAAATCCCCCCAAAATCATGTGAAAACTGGGGGAAAATCCCCAAATTCCACGAGGAAAACGGGAAAACACCAAAAACCCACGAGGAAATGTGAGAAAGACGGGGAAAAACGGCAAAAACACGGGGAAGAAAAACGCGGGAAAACGGGGAAATAAAAAAAATTACGAGGAAAACGGGAAAAGTGTGGGGGAAACTCTCAAAAACCGCGGGTAAAACCCCTGAAAACAGGGAAAAACCCCAAAAACCCACGGAAAAAAAAAAGACTTGAAAAGCAAAACCCCGAAAACATGAGGAAAGGGAATAAACCCCCGAAAACATTTGAAAAGCGGGGGAAAAAACCCAGAAAACACGAGGAAAAGGGAAATAAACCCCAACAAAACATGCAAAAAAAAAAACAACATGAAAAACGGGGAAAAACCCTAAAAACACAAAACGGGAAAAACCCCAAAAACGAGGAAAAGGGGAATAAAACCCAAAAAAGGTGAAAAAAGGGAATAAAACACCTCCAAAAACGTGAAAAACCCCAAAACACATAAAAACGGAGAAAAAACCTCAAAACACATAAAAAAGCGGAGAAAACATCCCAAAAACCCATTAAAAACGGAGAAAAAACGCATTAAAAAACGGAGAAAAACCCCAAAAACCCCATAAAAACGGGGAAAAACCCCAAAAACACGAGAAAAGGGGAATAAAACCCCCAAAAACATGTAAAAACCCAAAAACACATATAGAAATGGGAAAAACCCCAAAAACCCCCATAAAAAAACGGGGGGGAAACCGCAAAAACACATAAAAAACGGAGAAAAAACCCATAAAAACCCATAAAAAACGGAGAAAAAAACCCCAAAAAACAAGAGGAAAAAGGGAATAAACGCCCCAAAAACCTATGGAAAACCTAAAAACGCATAAAAAGCGGAGAAAAACCCCAAAAACCAATAAAAACGGGAGAAAAAACCCAAAAACCCATTAAAAACGGAGAAAAGAAACCATAACTTAAAAACGGAGAAAAACCCCAAAAACACATAAAAACGGAGAAAAACCCCCAAGAACCTATGAAAACGGGAAAACCCCAAAAACCTATAGAAAACGAGAAACCCCAAAAACATGAGGAAAAAGGGAAAAACCCCAAAAAGCCATGTGAAAAACCCAAAAACATATAAACGGGAAAACTCCAAAAAACCCATAAAAACGGGGGGAAAACCCCAAAAACCCATAAAAAACGGAGAAAAAAACCACAAAAACCTATAAAAACGGGGGAAAACCCCCAAAAACAAGAGGAAAACGGAGAATAAAACCCCAAAACCATAAAACGGGAAAAACACCAAAAACCCATAAAAAGCGGGAATAAAACCCCAAAACCCATTAAAAAACGGGAAAAACCCCCAAAAACACGAGGAAAAGGGGAATAAAACCCCAAAAACCCATGTGAAAACCCAAAAACACATTAAAGAATGGGAAAAACCCGAAAAACAGGAGGAAAAAGGGAATAAAACCCTTAAAAAAATATGTAAAAATCCATTAAATCCACATCAAAAAATGGGGAATAAAAAACCCAAAAAACCATAAAAACCACATAAAAACCGGGAAAAACCCTGAAAGAACACATAAAAACGGGAAAAAACAACAAAAAACCCACATAAGAAACACATAAGAAACACTTAAAAACGGGAAAAACCGTGAAAAAACACATAAAAACGGGAAAAACCTAAAAACACATAAAAACAGGAAAAAACACATAAAAACGGAAAAAACACCTAAAAACACATAAAAACAGGAAAAAACACATAAAAACGGTAAAAAACCCAAAACCTATAAAAACGGGAAGGAAAAACCCCAAAAAACACATATAAAAACGGGGAAAAACCCCAAAACACATAAAAAAGCACATAAAAACGGGAAAAAAACCTCAAAAAACACATGAAAAACGGGAAAAACCAAAAACCCATAAAAACGGGGAGGAAAACCTGAAAAACACATAACAAACGGGAAAAACACATAAAAACACATAAAAACGGGAAAAACACATAAAAACACATAAAAACGGGGAAAAACAAAAACCTATAAAAACGGGGAGAAAACCCAAAAACACACAAAAACGGGAAAAACCCCTCAAAACACATAAAAACACATAAAAACGGAAACACACATAAAAACACATAAAAACGGGAAGAAAAACCATAAAAACGGGAGAAAACCCTGAAAACACACTAAAAACGGGAAAAAAACACATAAAAACACATAAAAAACACATAAAAACACATTAAAAACACCATAGAAAACGGGAAAAACCCAAAAACCCATAAAAACGGGAGGAAAACCACATAAAAACACACCTAAAAACACGGAAAAACCTCAAAAACCACATAAAAACAGGATAAAACCTGAAAAAACACATAAAAACAAATAAAAACCCATAAAAACGGGAAAAACACATAAAAACACATAAAAACACATTAAAAACGGAAAAAAACCCAAAACCATAAAACCCATAAAAACCGGTGAGGAAAAACCCGAAAAACGCATTAAAAACACAGGAAAAAAACCGGTAAAAACCACATAAAAACACATAAAAACGGGAAAAAATACTAAAAACACATAAAACACGGGAAAAAAACACATAAAAAACACATAAAAAACACGTAAAAATGGAAAACTCCCAAAACCCATATAAAAAACGGAGAAAAACTCCCCAAAAACCCCCAAAACTCAGTCGGGAAAAACTCACAAAACCCTTTAAAAACTCATAAAAACCCATAAAAACCCCCAAAACTCGGAAGGGAAAGGGGACCCCCTCGCCCCGGGGACCCCCCCTACCCCGGGCGGGCTCAGCTGGGCCGGCCCCGCGCACTCAGTGGCCCCCGGAGCCCCCCGGCGCTGCCCCAGGTGTGGGGTTTGGAGCTAGGGCCCTCGAGAGCGCCGGGCGCGGATTTGGGGGCCCTGGGACCCCAGATGGCAGCGGGCCCGCAGCCGCCCCTCCCCAACACCGCTCGCGTTTTTTTTTTCCCCTCCTAACGTGGGGAGATTTGGGGACTCCCACCTCCCTTCGTCGCCCCCGGGTCCGGAATGGAGTGGGACTTCCCCCCAGGGTGGGGGGGGTGATGGTTTTGGGGGCCACAAGGGGTCTGGGGGGCTCTCAGGGGTTTTGGGGGATCTCAGGAGTTTTGGGGGTCTCAGGGGTATTTGGGGGGTCTCCAGGGATTTTGGGGAACCCCAGGGTCTGGGGGCTCTCAGAGATTCTAGGGGCCTCAGGGGGGGATCCTGGGGGCTCTCAAGGGTCTTGGGGGCTCTCAGGATATTTGGGGGTCTCAGGGATTTTGGGGGATCGCAGGGATCTGGGGGGCCTGAGTTTTGGGGGGCTCTCAGGGGTTTTTGAGGGGTTCCCAGGATTTTGGGGACTCAGGGGTCTGGGGGGACTCCCAGGGGTATTTGGGGGGTCTCAGGAATTTGGGGTCTCAGGATTTTGGGGTTCTCAGGGGGTCTTGGGGGCTCTCAGGGGTATTTGGGGCCCTCAGGGATTTTGGGGGATCCCAGGGGTCCTAGGGGGCTCTCAGGATATTTTGGGGTTCCTGAGGATTTTGGGGGTTCTCAGGGTCTTGGGGGCTCTCAGGGGTCTTGGGGGCATCCCAGGGGTCCTGGGGGATCCCAGGGGTTTTGAGGGGTCCCAGGGATTTTGGGGGCTCAGGGTCTTAGGGGATTTCAGAGGGCTTGAGGGGGAATCTCCGGGGTCCTGGGGGTCTCTCGGGAATCTTGGGGGGGCTCTCAGGGGTCTTTGGGGTTTCGGGGATCTTGGGGGCTCTCAGGGGGTCTTTGGGGTTTCGGGGATCTTGGGGGGCTCCTCAAGGGTCTTGGGGCTCTCAGGGGTCCTGGGGACTCTGAAGTCCTGGGGGCTCTCAGGGGTTTTGGGATCCTAGGGTCTTTGGGGTTTCTCAGGTGTCCTGGGGGCTCTCAGGGTCCTGGAGGCCTCAGGGTTTTTTGGGGGTCTCTCCGGGGTCCTGGGGATCTCTCCGGGGTTTTTGGGGTCTCTCAGAGGTCCTGGGGGCTCTCAGGGTTTTTTTGGGGTCTCTCAAGTTTCCTAGGGGGCTCTCAGGGGGTCTTTGTGGGGCTCTCCGGATTTTGGTGTCTCTCAAGGTTCCTGGGGGCTCTCCGGGGTTTTGGGGTCTCTCGGGGTTTTGGGGTCTCAGGGGTCCTGGGGGCTCCCAGAGCTCGGGACAGCCGGGGGTCCCTGCCGGGCTCACACGGAGCCGGAGCCGCCTCTCGACACCCCCTCGAGCCCCCAAACCCCAAACCCGCCCCCGCCCCCGCAGCCCCCGAAATTTCCCCGAACTCGGCAGGAATTCGTGTCGGGAGAATTTCCCTGGAAAATTCCCGAGGGGCCGGGCCGGGGTTCTGTAGGACCCTGGGGACACCTGGGACAGCGGGGAGGGGCAAATTTGGCTCTACGGGGGACATTTGGGGACATCGAGGGAGAGGGAAAATTTGGTTCGTGTGATTTTGGGGACATTTGGGGACATCGAGGAGAGAGAATTTGGCTCTGTGGGGACCTTGGGGACATTTGGGGACATCGAGGAGAGGGAAATTGGCTCTGTGTGATTTTGGGGACATCGAGGAGAGGGAAATTGGCTCTGTGGGGACCTTGGGGACATTTGTAGAACATTTGGGAGAGGGAAAATTTGACTCTGCGATTTTGGGGACACTTGGGGACATCGAAGAGGGGGCAGATTTGGCTCTGTGTGATTTGGGGACACTTGGGGACATTGGGGAGGGAAATTTGGCTCTGTGGGGACACTGGGGACATTTGGGACATTGGGGAGAGGAAGTTTGGCTCTGTGTGATTTTGGGGACATCGAGGAGGGACAAAATTGACTCTGTGAGACTCTGGGGACATCGAGGAGGGGCAGATTTGGTCTCTGTGGGACGTTGGGGACACTTTATGGACATTGGGGAGAAGGAAATTTGGCTCTGTGTGATTTTGGGGACATTTAGAGGACATCCAGGGGAGGGGCAGATTTGGCTCTGTGTGATTTTGGGGACATCGAGGAGAGGAAATTGGCTCTGTGTGACTTTGAGAGACATTTGGGGACATCGAGAAAGGGGAGATTTGGCTCTGTGGGACCCTGGGGACATTTGGGACATCGAGGAGAGGGAATTTGGCTCTGTGTGATTTTGGGACATTGGGGACATCGGGGAGAGGGAAATTTGGCTCTGTGGGGACATTGGGGACATTGGGGACATTGGGAGGGACAGATTTGGCCTGAGAGCTCCTGCAGCCCCTCCCCATCCCCTCCCCATTTCCCCGCTCCGCTTCCCAAATTCTGCACAGCGGGAAGGACTGGGGGACCCCAGAAAGGGACAAAGACAAAATAAATTTTTGGGCAGAACCTCCCAGAGGAATTTCTCCTGCTGGAACCCCCGGAGCCCCCAGAGCGAATTTTTCCTCTTGGGAACCCCCAGGAACTCCCAGAGGAATTTTTCCTTCTGAGCCCCCCAGAGTGAATTTTTCATCCTAGAACCACCCCAGAGTGAATTTTTCCTCTTAGGAACCCCCAGGAAGCCCCAGAATGAATTTTTGCTGCTGGGAACCCTCCCAGAGCGAAGTTTTCGTCCTGGGAACCGCCCCCAGAAATTCCCAGGGGAATTTTTGCCATTGGGATCCCCCAAGGAACCCCCAGAATGAATTTTTCCTGCTGAGAACCCCCAGAGCGAATTTTTCGTCCTGAAACCCCCAGGAAGCCCTAAAATGAATTTTTGCTGCTGGGATCCCCCAGAGTGAATTTTTCCCGTTGGGAACCCCCCAGAGCGAATTTTCCTGCTGGGAACCCCTCAGGGAATTTTTCGTCCTGGCAACCCCCCAGAGCGAATTTTTCATCCTGGGAACCCCCAGAACCCCTCAGAGGGAATTTTGCCATTGGGATCCCTCCCAGGAACCCCAAAATGAATTTTTCCTGCTGAGAACCCCCAGAGCGAATTTTTCATCCTGAAACCCCAGAGCGAATTTTTCCTGTTGGAACTCTCAGGGAATTTTTGCCATTGGGATCCCCCCAGGAACCCCCTAAAATGAATTTTTCCTGCTGAGAACCCCCAGAGCGAATTTTTCGTCCTGGGAACCGCCCGCAAGAACCCCCCAGAGGGAATTTTTCGTCCTGGGAATCCCCCAGAGTGAATTTTTCCCGTTGGGAACCCCCAGGCGGAATTTTTGCCATTGGGATCCCCCAAGGAACCCCCAGAATGAATTTTTCCTGCTGAGAACCCCCAGAGCGAATTTTTCGTCCTGGGAACCCCCCAAGAACCCCCCAGAGCGAATTTTTCCTTCTGGAACCCCCCAGAGTGAATTTTTCATCCTGGGAACACCCCAGAGTGAATTTTTCCTCTTGGGAACCCCCAGGAAGCCCCAAAATGATTTTTGCTGCTGGGGATCCCCCAGAGCGAATTTTTCGTCCTGGGAACCCCCCAAGAACCCCCCCAAAATGAATTTTTCCTGCTGAGAACCCCCAGAGCGACGTTTTCGTCCTGGGAACCCCCAGAGTGAATTTTTCCCGTTGGGAGCCCCCGGGATTTTTGCCATTATGATCCCCCCAGGAACCCCCCAGAGTGAATTTTCCTCTGGGAGCCTCCTAGAAGCCCCAGAATGAATTTTTGCTGCTGAGATCCCCCAGAGCAAAGTTTTCGTCCTGGGAACCCCCCCAGAACCTCTAGGGGAATTTTTGCCATTGGGATCCCCCAGGAACCCCCAAAATGAATTTTTCCTGCTGAGAACCCCCAGAGCGAATTTTTCGTCCTGGGAACCCCCTAGAGTGAATTTTTCCGTTGGGAACCCCCAGGGGAATTTTTCCTTCTGGAACCCCCAGAGTGAATTTTTCGTCCTGGGAAGCCTCCCCAGAACCCCCAGAGGGAATTTTTGCCATTGGGATCCCCCCAAGGAACCCCCAGAATGAATTTTTCCTGCTGAGAACCCCCAGAGCGAATTTTTCCTGTTGGGAACCCCCAGAGCGAATTTTCCTGCTGGGAACTCCAGGGGAATTTTTCCTTCTGGAACCCCCAGAGCGAATTTTTCCTGCTGGGAACCCCCAGGGGAATTTTTGCCATTAGGATCCCCCAGGAACCCCCAGAGTGAATTTTTCCTGCTGGGAATTTTTCCAATTTTTCCGCCCCGGCCGCGTCCCCAACTCCGGGATTCTCACACGGCTCCGAATCCCCCAGACTGAGGGGGACAGGGCGGGTCCCCCAAACCGCCCCCTCCCCGATTTCCCGACGCGTTTCTGTAAATGGAGCTCCGGTATCCCCGCTCCCGCCCCTCCCCCCCCCGAGCGGGTTTGGGGTCACCCTGACCCCGGCAGATGGCGCGGGGACTCCCTGCCCTGCCCGACCATCTGCCAGCGGCGCGGGCCCCTGGGACCCCAAAGGCGCGGGAGGGGGCGGCCCGGCGGGGAGGGGCAGGCGGTGAGACCCCCAGGGACCCCCTGAGAGCGGGTGAGCGCAGCCGGGACCCCCAAATCCGGGGTGAGCAAATCCGGGACCCCCAAACCGGCACCCCAAATCCGGGATCCCCAAATCCGGGGTGAGCAAATCCGGGTGAGCAAATCTGGGACCCCCAAATCCGGGGAGAGCGGATCCGGGACCCCCAAAACCGGCACTCCCAAATCCGGGGTGAGCAAATCCGGGACCCCTGAAAGCGGGGTGAGGGGAGCCAGGACCCCCAGACCCGGCACCCCCAAATCCGGGACCCCCAAACCCGGGTGAGCAAATCTGGGACCCCCAAATCTGGGAGAGCAAATCTGGGACCCCCAAACCCGGCACCCCAAATCCGGGATCCTCCAAACCGGGGTGAGCAGATCCGGGACCCCCGAGAGCGGGGTGAGCGCAGCCGGGACCCCCAAATCCGGGTGAGCAAATCCGGGACCCCCAAACCTGGGTGAGCAAATCCGGATCCCCAAACCCAGCACCCCTAAATCCGGGATCCCCAAACCTGGGTGAGCAAATCTGGGACCCCTGAAAGCGGGGAGAGCGGATCCGGGACCCCAAAACCGGGGTGGGCAGATCCGGGACCCCCTGAGAGCGGGGTGAGCGCAGCTGGACCCCCAAACCTGGGGTGAGCAAATCCGGGACCCCCAAAACTGGCACCCCCAAATCTGGGGTGAGCAAATCTGGGACCCCCAAATCCAGCACCCCCAAATCTGGGGTGAGTAGATCCGGGACCCCAAATACGGGACCCCCCAAACCGGAATCCTCTAAATCCGGGATGAGCAGATACGGACCCCCAAACCCGGCACACCTAAATCCGGGACCTCCCAAATCCGGCACTCCCAAATCCGGCGCCCCAAATCCGGCACCCCCAAATCCGGCGCCCCTAAATCTGGGACCCCCAAAGCCGGCACCCCAAATCCGGCACTCCTAAATCCGGGGTGAGCAAATCTGGGACCCCAAACTGGCACACCCAAATCCGGGTGAGCAGATCCGGACCCCCAAACCCGGCACCCCCAAATCCGGGACCCTCAAACCCGGCACCCCCAAATCCGGGTGAGTAGATCCGGATCCCCAAATACGGGACCCCCCCCAAATCCGGGAATCCTCTAAATCTGGATGAGCAGATATGGACCCCCAAACCGGCACACCCAAATCCGGGATCCCCAAACCCGGCACCCCAAACCCGGCACCCCCAAACTGGGAGAGCGGATCCGGGACCCCAAAACCGGCACCCCCAAATCCGGGGTGAGCAAATCCGGACCCTGAAAGCGGGGTGAGGGAGCCAGGACCCCCAGACCCGGCACCCCTAAATCCGGGACCCCTGAAAGCGGGGTGAGCGCAGCTGGACCCCCAAACCCGGCACCCCCAAATCCGGGGTGAGCAAATCTGGGACCCCCAACCGGCACACCCGAATCCGGGATGAGCAGACCCAGAACCCCAAATCCGAATCCCCTAAATCTGGATGAGCAGATCCGGGTACCCAAACTGCACCCCAAATGCGGGACGAGCAGATCCAGAACAACCCAAATCCAGGACGCCCCTAAATCTGGGACCTCCCAAACTGGGATCCCCTAAATCCGGGACCCTCTAAACTGGGATGAGCAGATACGGGACCCCCCAAATCCGGCACCCCCAAATCCGGGATGAGCAGATACGGGACTCCCCAAATCCGGCACCCCAAACCGGGATGAGCAGATACAGAACCCCCAAATCCGGCACTCCCAAACTGGGGACCCCTAAACCCGGCACAACCCGAATCCGGGATGAGCAGATCCAGAACAACCCAAATCCAGGACGCCTCCTAAATCCGGGACCCCTAAGTCCGGGATCCCTAAACTGGATGAGCAGATCCGGGTCCCCCAAACTGGGATCCCCTAAATCCAGGGTGCGCAGAGGCAGAACCCCCAAATACGGGACCCCCCAAACCGCACCCCCAAACTGGATGAGCAGATCCGGGACCCCCGAACCCGGATGAGCAAATCCAGCACCCCGAAATCTGGGACTCTCTAAATCTGTGATCCTCTAAATCCTGGGTGAGCAACCGCACCCCCAAACCCAGGATGAGCAGATCCAGCACCCCAAATCCAGACCCCCCAAATTTGGGATGAACCAATCCGGACCCACCTCCTAGGGACCCCCAAATCCGAGATGAGCAGATCCGGACTCCCCAAACTGGGACCCCCAAACCGGGATCCACCAAATCGGGGCAAAGCCTCGGGGCTCAGGGAGGGAGAAAATTGGGGTGCAGAGAGAGGGAGCAGCCGCGGGAACCCAGAGCCCAACACTCCTCCGGCCAGGGCAGTGTTTATTCCATTTTCATCCCAAAATGGGATGGAAAACTCCCTTCCCTAAATCCTCTCTTCCATCCCAAAATCCCTCCCTTCCATCCCAAATCCCTCCTTCCATCCCAAATCCCTCCCTTCCACCCCAAATCCTCCCCTTCCGTCCCAAAATCCTTCTTTCCATCCCAAAATCCTTCCCTTCCATCCCAAATCCTCCTTTCCATCCCAAAATCCTCCCTTCCATCCCAAAATCCTCCTTTCCATCCCAAAATCCTTCCCTTCCATCCCCAAAATCCTTCCCTTCCATCCCAAAATCCTTCCCTTCCATCCCAAAATCCTTCCCTTCCATCCCGAAATCCTTCCCTTCCGTCCCAAAATCCTCCTTTCCGTCCCTAAATCCCTCCCTTCCATCCCTAAATCCTTCCTTTCCATCCCAAATCCCTCCCTTCCATCCCAAAATCCTTCCATTCCGTCCCCAAATCCTTCCCTTCCATCCCAAAATCCTTCCTTCCATCCCAAATCCTTCCCTTCCATCCCCAAATCCTTCCCTTCTATCCCAAAATCCCTCCCTTCTATCCCAAAATCCTCCTTTCCGTCCCAAAAATCCTCCTTTCCGTCCCAAAATCCTTCCCTTCTGTCCCCAAATCCTTCCCTTCCATCCCAAATCCTTCCCTTCCATCCCCAAATCGCTTCCTTCCATCCCCAAATCCTCTCCTTCCGTCCCTAAATCCTCCTTTCCGTCCCCAAATCCTTCCCTTCCATCCCAAAATCCTCCCTTCCGTCCCAAAATCCTCCCCTTCCATCCCAAAATCCTCCTTTCCGTCCCCAAATCCCTCCCTTCCATCCCAAAATCCTCCCTTCCATCCCAAAATCCTTCCCTTCCATCCCAAAATAATTCCCTTCCGTCCCCAAAATAATTCCCTTCCGTCCCCAAATCCTTCCCTTCCCGCCGCTTTTCCACCGAACCCGGGACCCGCGACACGCGGTGGGGTCTGGGGGTGTCCCCTGGTCCCCTCCCTCGGTCTGGGGGTGTCCTGGGGTGTCCCTGGGGTGTCTGTGCAGTCCGTAGGGGTGTCCTGGGGTGTCCGTGGGGTGTCCTGGGGTGTCCTGGGGTGTCCCTGGGGTGTCCGTGTTGTGTCCGTGTTGTGTCCGTGGGGTGTCCTGGGGTGTCCCTGGGGTGTCCTGGGGTGTCCGTGTTAGTCCGTGTTGTGTCCGTGGGTGTCCTGGGGTGTCCCTGGGGTGTCCTGGGGTGTCTCCGGGATCTGGGGTGTCCCCCTGCTCCGGCCACTGCCCCGTGAGGTCTGGGGTGTCCCAGGATGTCAGCGGGGTGTGCTGGGTGTCCTGGGGTGTCCTGGGGACATCTTGGGGTGTCCTAGGGTGTCAGCGGGTGTCCATGGGGGTCCTGGGGTGTCCTGGGGATATCTTGGGGTGTCCTGATGTCAGTGGGTGTCCATGGGGTGTGCTGGGGATCCATGGGGTGTCCTGGGGATATCTTGGGGTGTCCTGGATGTCTCAGGATGTAACAGGTGTCCATGGGGTGTCCCAGGATGTCAGTGGGGTGTCCATGGGGTGTCCATGGGGTGTCCATGGGGTGTCCCCGATTTCTGGAGGTGTGCTGGGGTGTCTCAGGATGTCAGTGGGGTGAGCTGAGGTGTGCCGGGTGTCCATGGGGTGTCCTGGGCACATTTTGGGGTGTGGGGTGCCTCAGGGTGTCAGTGGGGTGTCCATGGGGTGTCCATGGAGTGTCCTGGGCACATTTTGGGGTGTCCATGGGGTGTCCTCGAAGTCTGGGGTGTCCCTGCTCCCTCCCCGCAGGGTTCAGCCCCTGCCCCGGGCCCGCAGCGCTGCCGGAGCCTCTCGAGGAGCGCGGGACCACCCCAGAGCGGGCGGTGCTCGCCCCTGGCCCCATGGCTGCTGGCACTCGCCCTCTGGGCCCCAGAGCGGCACTGCTCGCCCCCTGGCCCCGCTGCTGCTGTCACTCGCCCCCTGGCCCCGCTGCTGCTGCTCACTCGCCCCCTGGCCCCGCTGGTGCCACTCTGCCCCCTGGCCCCGCTGCTGCCACTCCCCCTGGCCCCACTGGTGCCACTCGCCCTCTGGCCCCGCTGCTGCCACTCGCCCCTGGCCCCGCTGCTGCCACTCGCCCCTGGCCCCGCTGCTGCCACTCGCCCCCTGGCCCCGCTGCTGCCACTGCCCTCTGGCCCCGCTGGTGCCACTCGCCCCGCTGGCCCCACTGGTGCCACTCGCCCTGGCCCCACTGGTGCCCCCCCCGGCCCCACTGGTGCCACTCGCCCCCGGCCCCACTGGTGTTACTCGCCCCCCTGGCCCCACTGGTGCCACTGCCCCTGGCCCCGCTGCTGCCACTCGCCCCTGGCCCCCACTGGTGCCACTCGCCCCCCGGCCCCGCCCCAGCTCAGGGGGACATCACGTAGGCGGTGGCGATGAGGCGGCCGCCGCCGCTGGCCGTGCCTTTGCTCCAGGGGAAGGTCTGCACGCTGAGTTGGTGCCCGCCCAGGCTCAGGTGACACCTGCGGGGACAGTTCCTGTCACGCAGCCCCGCGCGGGCGGCTCGGGGGTGTCCCCGCGGTTCCCACGGGCTCCAGCGCTGAGCCCCGCATCCCAAAAATCCTCCTGCGGGGGCTCCGGGTGTGCCCAGACAATGCAGTTCTACCCCACCCCCATCCCCACCCCCATCGATCCCATTGGTCCCATCCCAATCCCAATCCCAATGCCAGTCCCAACGCCATCCCATTTCCATTCTCATTTCCATTCTCATTTCCATTCTCATTTCATTCTCATTTCCATTCCTATTTCCATTCTCATTTCCATTCCTATTTCCATTTCCATTTCCATTTCCATTCCATCCCATCGCTCCCATCAATCCCACCCCAATCCCAATCCAAATCCCATCCTATTTCCATCCCCATTTCCATCCCCATTTCCATCCCCATTTCCATCCCCATTTCCTTCCCATTCCATTCCCATTCCATTCCCATTTCCATTCCCATTTTTGTTTCATTCCATCCCATTGATCCCATTGATCCCATTGATCCCATCCCAATCCCAATCCAAATCCCATCTCCATTTCCATTCCCATTTCTGTTTCATTCCATCCCATTGATCCCATCCCAATCCCAATCCAAATCCCATCCCATTTCCATCCCATTTCCATCCCCATTTCATCCCATTTCATTCCATTTCCATTCCCATTTCTTGTTTCCATTTCCATCCCATTGATCCCATTGATCACATTGATCCCATCCCAGTCCCAATCCCATCCCAATTTCCATCTCCATTCCCATCCCCATTTCCATTCCATCCCATTGATGCCATTGATCCCATCCCAATCCCAATCCAAATCCCATCCCATTTCCATCCCATTTCCATCCCCATTTCCATCCCATTTCATTCCATTTCCATTCCCATTTCTGTTTCATTCCATCCCATTGATCCCATTGATCACATTGATCCCATCCCAGTCCCAATCCCATCCCAATTTCCATCTCCATTCCCATCCCCATTTCCATTCCATCCCATTGATCTCATCGATCCCATCCCAATCCCAATCCCATCGCCATCCCCATTCCCATCTCCATTTCCATTCCCATTTCTGTTTCATTCCATCCCATTGATCCCACCCAAATCCCAATCCAAATGCCATCCCATTTCCATCCCCATTTCCATCCCCATTTCCATCCCATTCCATTCCCATTCCATTCCATTCCATTCCATTTCCATTCCCATTTCTGCTTCATTCCATCCCATTGATCCCATTGATCACATTGATCCCATCCCAATCCCATCCCAATTTCCATCTCCATTTCCATTCCATCCCATTGATGCCATTGATCCCTTCCCAATCCCAATCCAAATCCAAATCCCATCCCATTTCCATTCCATCCCCATTTCCATTCCCATTCCCATTTCCATTCCCATTCCCATTCCCATTTCCATTCCATCCCCATTTCCATTTCCATTTCCATTTCCATTCCCATTTCCATTCCATTCCATTCCACCCCATTGATCTCACTGATCCAATCCCCATCCCCGGTCAGCACTCAGGACAGACAGACAGACAGACAGACAGGGGGTCAGCACTCAGGGCTGGCCCAGGACAGACACACAGACACGGGGTCAGCACTCAGGGCTGGGGCCAGAACAGACAGACAGACAGACAGACTCGGGGTCAGCACTCAGGGCTGGGGTCAGGACAGACAGACAGACTCGGGGTCAGCACTCAGGCTGGCCCAGGACAGACAGACAGACACAGGGTCAGCACTCAGGACTGGCCCAGGACAGACAGACAGACAGGGGGTCAGCACTCAGGGCTGGCCCAGGACAGACAGACAGACAGACACAAGCTCAGCACTCAGGCTGGCCCAGGACAGACAGACTCGGGGTCAGCACTCAGGGCTGGGGTCAGGACAGACAGACAGACAGACACAGGGTCAGCACTCAGGGCTAGGGTCAGGACAGACAGACAGACACGGGGTCAGCACTCAGGGCTGGGGTCAGGACAGACAGACAGACTCGGGGTCAGCACTCAGGCTGGCCCAGGACAGACAGACAGACTCGGGTCAGCACTCAGGCTGGCCCAGGACAGACAGACAGACACAGGGTCAGCACTCAGGGCTGGCCCAGGACAGACAGACACACAGACTCGGGTCAGCACTCAGGCTGGCCCAGGACAGACAGACAGACAGACACGGGGTCAGCACTCAGGCTGGCCCAGGACAGACAGACTCGGGTCAGCACTCAGGGCTGGGGTCAGGACAGACAGACAGACACAGGGTCAGCACTCAGGGCTGGCCCAGGACAGACAGACTCGGGGTCAGCACTCAGGGCTGGGGTCAGGACAGACAGACAGACACGGGGTCAGTACTCAGGGCTGGCCCAGGACAGACAGACAGACAGACACAGGGTCAGCACTCAGGGCTGGGGTCAGGACAGACAGACAGACACGGGGTCAGCACTCAGGCTGGGCCCAGGACAGACAGACAGACACGGGGTCAGCACTCAGGGCTGGGGTCAGGACAGACAGACAGACACGGGGTCAGCACTCAGGGCTGGGCCCAGGACAGACAGACAGACTCGGGGTCAGCACTCAGGGCTGGAGTCAGGACAGACAGACAGACAGACAGACTCGGGTCAGCACTCAGGGCTGGCCCAGGACAGACAGACAGACAGACACGGGGTCAGCACTCAGGCTGGCCTAGGACAGACAGACAGACACAGGGTCAGCACTCAGGGCTGGCCCAGGACAGACAGACTCGGGGTCAGCACTCAGGGCTGGAGTCAGGACAGACAGACAGACACGGGGTCAGCACTCAGGGCTGGCCCAGGACAGACAGACTCGGGGTCAGCACTCAGGGCTGGGGTCAGGACAGACAGACAGACACGGGGTCAGCACTCAGGGCTGGCCCAGGACAGACAATGCACTCAGGGCTGGGGTCAGGACAGACAGACAGACACAGACAGGGGTCAGCACTCAGGGCTGGGGTCAGGACAGACAGACAGACACGGGGTCAGCACTCAGGGCTGGCCCAGGACAGACAGACTCGGGGTCAGCACTCAGGGCTGGGGTCAGGACAGACACACAGACACGGGGTCAGTACTCAGGGCTGGCCCAGGACAGACAGACAGACAGACACGGGGTCAGCACTCAGGCTGGCCCAGGACAGACACACAGACACGGGGTCAGACTCACGCCCGGCCAGGCCGTGCCAGGAAGCAGAGGGAGTAGAGGCCGAGCTCGAACTCGGGGCTGGAGCCGATGAACGCCGAGCCGACCTCCTTGTAGAAACCGTCCCAGCTGAACTGCAGCCCCAGCACGGCGGGGGAACGAGTCCCACTGCGGGGGCGGCGTCAGGGCAGGGACCCCACAGAACGGGGCTGGGGTCAGGGGAGGGACCCCACAGAATGGGATTGGGGTCAGGGGGACCCCACAGAATGGGGCTGGGGTTAGGGGAGGGGCCCCAAAGAATGGGATTGGGCTGGGACCCCACAGAACGGGGCTGGGGTCAGCAGGGATGGACCCCACAGAATGGGGCTGGGGTCAGGGGGGACCCCACAGAATGGGGTTGGGGTAGGACCCCACAGAACGGGGCTGGGGTCAGGGGGACCCCACAGAATGGGGCTGGGGTCAGGGGAGGGACCCCACAGAATGGGGCTGGGGTCAGGAGGGGGACCCCACAGAACGAGGCTGGGGTCAGGGGAGGGACCCCACAGAATGAGGTTGGGCTGGGACCCCACAGAATGGGAGTGGGGTCAGGGGAGGGACCCCACAGAATGGGGCTGGGGTCAGGGGAGGGACCCCCACAGAATGGGGCTGGGGTCAGGGGAGGGACCCCACAGAACGGGGCTGGGGTCAGCAGGGATGGGACCCCACAGCCAGCACAGATTTGGGTTGGGAATCCACAGCCAGAATGGATTTGGGGTCAGCAGGGATGGGAATGGTCCTGGGGTGTCCATGGGGTGTCCTTGGGGTGTCCATGGGGTGTCCATGGGGTGTCCTTGGGGTGTCATTGGGGTGTCCATGGGGTGTCCATGGGGTGTCACTGGGGTGTCCATGGGGTGTCACTGGGGTGTCATTGGGGTGTCCATGGGGTGTCCATGGGGTGTCCATGGGGTGTCATTGGGGTGTCATTGGGGTGTCCATGGGGTGTCATTGGGGTGTCATTGGGGTGTCCTTGGGGTGTCATTGGGGTGTCCATGGGGTGTCATTGGGGTGTCCATGGGGTGTCACTGGGGTGTCATTGGGGTGTCATTGGGGTGTCATTGGGGTGTCCATGGGGGTCCATGGGGTGTCATTGGGGTGTCCATGGGGTGTCCATGGGGTGTCCATGGGGTGTCACTGGGGTGTCCATGGGGTGTCACTGGGGTGTCCATGGGGTGTCCATGGGGTGTCATTGGGGTGTCCATGGGGTGTCACTGGGGTGTCATTGGGGTGTCATTGGGGTGTCACTGGGGTGTCCATGGGGTGTCATTGGGGTGTCCATGGGGTGTCATTGGGGTGTCATTGGGGTGTCCTTGGGGTGTCCATGGGGTGTCATTGGGGTGTCATTGGGGTGTCCATGGGGTGTCATTGGGGTGTCCCCGGCTGTTCCTGGGGTGTCCCCACCCCCAGCTCTCTCACCGGCCCGTTGAAGTTGTGGCTGAAGTAGTTGACGAGCTCCTGCTTTTCCAGCAGGTAGAAGCGGATCCAGTTGTGAAATCCTGAGACTTTCCCTTTTTCACCTCTCCTAAAAACACCACGGGGGATTGGGATGAGCCCACGGCCTGGGGGCGATGTACCTGGGAACACCTGGGCTGTACCTGGCACACCTGGGGCTGTACCTGGCACACCTGGGGCTGTACCTGGGAACACCTGGGGGCTGTACGTGGCACACCTGGGGGCTGTACCTGAGAACACCTGGGGGCTGTACCTGGGGACACCTGGGGCTGTACCTGGCACACCTGGGGCTGTACCTGAGAACACCTGGGGGCTGTACCTGAGAACACCTGGCACACCTGGGGCTGTACCTGGCACACCTGGGGCTGTACCTGAGAACACCTGGGGCTGTACCTGAGAACACCTGGGGCTGTACCTGGCACACCTGGGGGGCTGTACCTGAGAACACCTGGGGCTGTACCTGGCACACCTGGGGGGCTGTACCTGGGGACACCTGGGGGCTGTACCTGAGAACACCTGGCACACCTGGGGCTGTATCTGGCACACCTGGGGGGCTGTACCTGAGAACACCTGGGGGCTGTACCTGGCACACCTGGGGGCTGTACCTGAGAACACCTGGCACACCTGGGGGCTGTACCTGAGAACACCTGGGGCTGTACCTGAGAACATCTGGGGGCTGTACCTGAGAACACCTGGGGGCTGTACCTGAGAACACCTGGGGGCTGTACCTGAGAACACCTGGGGGCTGTACCTGAGAACACCTGGGGGCTGTACCTGAGAACACCTGGCACACCTGGGGCTGTACCTGGCACACCTGGGGCTGTACCTGAGAACACCTGAGGGCTGTACCTGAGAACACCTGGCACACCTGGGGCTGTACCTGAGAACATCTGGGGCTGTACCTGAGAACACCTGGGGCTGTACCTGAGAACACCTGGCACACCTGGGGGGCTGTACCTGAGAACACCTGGCACACCTGGGCTGTACCTGGCACACCTGGGGCTGTACCTGAGAACACCTGGGGCTGTACCTGAGAACACCTGGCACACCTGGGGCTGTACCTGGCACACCTGGGGCTGTACCTGAGAACACCTGGCACACCTGGAGGGCTGTACCTGGCACACCTGGGGCTGTACCTGAGAACACCTGGCACACCTGGGGCTGTATCTGGCACACCTGGGCTGTACCTGGCACACCTGGGCTGTACCTGAGAACGCCTGGCACACCTGGGGCTGTACCTGGCACACCTGGGGCTGTACCTGAGAACACGTGCTCGAAGCCGCTGGAGTCGGGCTCTCCATCCCCTCGGGAGTAGAGGCCGAACCACATTTCCTTCAAATCCTGCAGGAATTCCTGCTCCGAGCTGTAGCGACCTGCAGGGAGAGGCAGGGCTGAGCTTCCCCATCCCAAAATCCCAAAATCCCAAAATCCCAAAATTCCAAAATCCCAAAATCCCAAAATCCCAAAGTCCCATCCCATAATCCCATCCCAAAATCCCATCCCAAAATCCCAACCCAAAATCCCATCCCAAAATCCCATCCCAAAATCCCATCCCATAATCCCATCCCAAAATCCCATCCCAAAATCCCATCCCATAATCCCATCCCAAAATCCCATCCCAAAATCCCATCCCATCCCCTCCCAAAATCCCATCCCAAAATCCCATCCCAAAATCCCATCCCAAAAATCCCATCCCACCCAAAATCCCAAAATCCCAAAATCCCATCCCACCCCTGCTCCTGCCCCTCGGGAATTCTCTCTGCTGGATTCCAGAGCCCTGGAAACCCACCCCAGATAATTTCTATCCCTGATCATTTCCACCCCAGATCATTTCTACCCCAGACCCTTTCCATCCCAGACCCCAGATAATTTCCATCCCAAATAATTTCCATCCCAGATCATTTCCATCCCAAATTATTCCCATCCCAGCTCATTCCCATCCCAGATCATTTCCATCCCAGATCATCTCCATCCCAGATCCCAGATAATTTGCCTCCCAGATCATTCCTAGACCATTTCCATCCCAGACCATTCCCATCCCAGATCATTTCCATCCCAGATCCCAGATAATTTTCCTCCCAAATCATTCCCATCCCAGATCATTTCCATCCCAGATCTCACATAATTCCCATCCCAGATCATTTCCATCCCAGATCATTTCCATCCCAGATCATTCCCATCCCAGATCTCACATAATTCCCATCCCAAATCATTCTCATCCCAGATCCCAGATCACTTCCATGCCAGATCATTTCCATCCCAGATCCCAGATAATTTGCCTCCCAAATTATTCCCATCCCAGATCATTTCCATCCCAGATCATTCCCACCCTGCTGGGGCTTCCCTTTGGGATTCCAGCCCCGCCCTGTTCCAAACTCACCTTTTCCCTGCAGGAACACAAAAAGTTTCTTCATCAGCTCCGTTTTCATCACCTCCTCGAGGAAACGATCCTGCTCCCGCAGCTCCTCGGCCGTCACCTCCTCCTCGCGGCCCGTGGCCCGCTGGTAATTATCCAGCAGCTTAATGAAGCTGGCGTAGGTGGGTTTGGAGAAAAGCTCCTCGTTCACGAATTTGTAGAGCCTGGGGGAGAGCGCGGATGGGGAATTGCGGCTCCCATCCCCCGCCCAGCCCAGCTGCGGGTCATTGTCCCCGCCCTGGTGGCACTCACGGCTGCGGGGACCGGTCCCGTTTGTCGCCGGTCTCGCCGGGAGCCGCGCGGTGCTGCGGGTTGAGCGCGATGTCGCCGGGCCCGGCTTTGTTGTGGTCCAGCTCGTAGAGCTGCTCCGAGAGCTGCAGCAGCTCCTGGTCCGTGATGGAAGCGCGGCTGCTGGAAAATCCGGCTGCGGGGACAGGGCAGGGGTGGGGACAGCGCTGGGGTCGGCGGGGAAGGGCAGGGGCCAGCAGGGGCCGGGGAAAGGGAGGAGGGTCCGCGGGAAAAGTGAGGGGGATCCGCGGAAAAAGTGAGGGGGATCCAGCAGGGGCCAGGGAAAGGGAGGGGATCCAATGGGATCCATGAAAAAGTGAGGGAATCCAACAAAATCCATGGAAAAGTGAGAGGGATCCAACGGGATCCATGAAAAGTGAGGGGGATCCAATGGGATCCATGAGAAGTGAGAGGGATCCAACAAAATAAATGGAAAGGGAGAGGGATCCAATGAGATCCATGAAAGTGAGGGATCCAATGGGATCCATGAAAAG
This sequence comes from Luscinia luscinia, assembly GCA_034336685.1. NCBI lineage: Eukaryota > Metazoa > Chordata > Aves > Passeriformes > Muscicapidae > Luscinia > Luscinia luscinia. The sequence continues at coordinate 36,353 of JAKWBO010000423.1, forward strand.
TGAGAGGGATTCAACGGGGTCCATAAAAGTGAGTGGGATCCAATGGGATCCATGAAAAGTGAGGGGGATCCAACAAAATCCATGGAAAAGTGAGAGGAATCCAACGGGATCAATGGAAAAGTGAGGGGATCCAATGGGATCCATGAAAAGTGAAGGGGATCCAATGGGACCCATGGAAAAGTGAGGGGGATCCAATGAGATCCATAAAGTGAGAGGGATCCAATAGGATCCATGAAAAGTGAGGGAGATCAAAAAAATCCATGGAGAAATGAGAGGGATCCAATGAGATCCATGAAAAGTGAGAGGGATCCAATGGGATCCATGAAAAGTGAGGGGGTTCAATGGGATCCATGAAAAGTGAGGAGGATCCAATGGGATCAATGAAAAGTGAGGGGATCCAATGGGATCCATGGAAAGTGAGAGGGATTCAACGGGGTCCATGGAAAGTGAGACACCCCAAAGAACGGGGGGGGGCACACCCCGAGGGACAGGAGGGGACACCCCGAGGGACAGGAAGGGGCACCCCAAAACCAGAGGGGACACCCCAAAACCAGAGGGGACACCCGAGGGACAGGAGGGGACACCCCAAAACCAGAGGGGACACCCGAGGGACAGGAAGGGGCACCCCAAAACCAGAGGGGACACCCCGAGGGACAGGAAGGGACACCCCAAAACCAGAGGGGACACCCGAGGGACAGGAAGGGCACCCCAAAACAGAGGGGACACCCTGAGGGACAGGAGGGGACACCCCAGAACCAGAGGGGACACCTGAGGGACAGGAAGGGACACCCCAAAACCAGAGGGGACCCCGAGGGACAGGAGGGGACACCGGGGCTGGCTCGGCCCCTCCTCACTCACCGCGGGCTCCAGCTCCGCCCTCGGCCCCTTCCCCACCTGCGGAGCGGAGAGGAAAAGGAGCTCAGGGGGTGGGGACACCCCGGGGACACCCTGGGGACACCTTGGGGACACCTTGGAGAGATTCAGTACCAACCCCTGGCACGCTCAGGGTGTTTGGGACACTTTGGGGACACTTTGGAGACCCTTCGGGGACCCTGCAGGGGCTCAGAACCAAGCCCTGGCACCCTCGGGGGTTGGGGACACCTTGGGGACATCCCGGGGACACCTTGGGGACATCTTGGGGACACCTTGGAGACCTTGGAGAGGTTCAGCACCAACCCTGGAGCCCTCAGGGTGTTTGGGACACCTTGGGGACACTTTGGGGACATTTTGGGGACCCTGCAGGGATTCGGGACCAAGCCCTGGCACCCTCGGTGGTTTGGGACACCTCGGGACACCCCGGGGACATCTTGGGGACACCTTGGGGACACCCTAGGGACACCTTGGGGACACCTTGGGGACACCTTGGGGACACCTTGGAGAGGTTCATCACCAACCCCTGGCGCCCTCAGGGTGTTTGGGGACACCTTGGGGACACTTTGGGGACATTTTGGGGACCCTGCAGGATTCGGGACCAAGCCCTGGCACCCTCGGGGGTTTGGGACACCTCGGGGACACCCCGGGGACACCTTGGGGACACCTTGGGGACACCTTGGAGACCTTGGAGAGGTTCAGCACCAACCCCTGGCGCCTTCAGGGTCTTTGGGGACACTTTGGGGACACTTTGAGACCCTTCGGGACCCTGCAGGGGCTCAGAACCAAGCCCTAGCACCCTCGGGGGTTGGGGACACCTTGGGGACATCCCGGGACACCTTGGGGACACCCTGGGGACACCTTGGAGAGGTTCAGCACCAACCTCTGGTGCCCTCAGGGTGTTTGGGACACCTTGGGGACACTTTGGGGACATTTTGGGGACCCTGCAGGGATTCGGGACCAAGCTCTGGCACCCTCGGTGGTTTGGGACACCTCGGGACATCTTGGGGACACCTTGGGGACACCCTAGGGACACCTTGGGGACACCTTGGGGACACCTTGGGGACACCTTGGAGAGGTTCAGCACCAACCCCTGGCACCCTCAGGGTGTTTGGGACACCTTGGGGACACTTTGGGGACATTTTGGGGACCCTGCAGGGACTCGGGACCAAGCCCTGGCACCCTCGGTGGTTTGGGACACTCGGGGACACCCCGGGACACCCGGGGACATCTTGGGGACACCTTGGGGACATTTTGGAGAGGTTCAGCACCAACCCCTGGCACGCTCAGGGTGTTTGGGACACCTTGGGGACACTTTGGGGACATTTTGGGGACCCTGCAGGGACTCGGGACCAAGCCCTGGCACCCTCGGGGGTTGGGGACACCTCGGGGACACCTCGGGGACACCCCGGGGACACCCCAAATCCCGTCCCGGCGCTCACCGGGCCCGCGGTGCCCCTCGCGGTGCTCGCAGCAGTCGTGCTCGGTGTCGCACTCGCGGTGACAATGGCACTCGTCGCCCTCGCTGAAGGGCTCGGGGGCCGTGTACAGATCTTTGGGGGACACAAAAAGCGGGGGGGACCCTCAGGAGGGGCTGATCCCCCCCTCCAGGTCCCCTCCCGGGCAGGACAGGAGCCACCGGAACTTTGTCACCGCGATGTCACCAGGGCGGGGTGACCTCGGGGCTGTCCCCCCAAAATCCGGGCGCTGCTCGCCGTGATTCAGCCCCGGGATGATCCCGAGCGCCCCGGGCCCCGCTGGAGGAGCTGCCGCGTTCCGGGCGCCCTCCTCCTGCCGGGAAAACTGGGAGAACTGGGAAAACTGGGAAAAGGAACTGGGAGAACTGGGAAAACTCCTTCGGGAGCTGTTGGTAACCGATGAGCGGCTCCAGCGCCGGTTGGTGACGCGCGGCAGCAAAACAAAGCTGGAAACAGCAGAGCCGGGCTTTGGAGGGGACAAGGGACACTCGGAGGGACAGGGGACACTGCCCGGGGGGGTGACTGTCCCTGTCCCAGGGTGGCACTGTCCCATCAGGGTGGCACTGTCCCATCAGGGTGGCACCTATCACTGTCCCAGGGGACTGCCACTATCCCAGGGGCACTGTCGCTGTCCCACGGTGGCACTGTCACTATCCCAGGGGCACTGTCCCATCAGGGGTGGCACTGTCCCTGTCCCACCATGGCACTGTCGCTGTCCCAGGGTGGCACTGTCCCTGTCCCATGGTGGCACTGTCCCTGTCCCACCGCGGCACTGTCACTATCCCAGGGTGGCACTGTCCCATCAGGGTGGCACTGTCACTATCCCAGGGGCACTGTCACTATCCCAGGGGCACTGTCACTATCCCACGGCGGCACTGTCGCTGTCCCACTGTGGCCCTGTCACTATCCCATCAGGGTGACACTGTCACTATCCCAGGGTGACACTGTCACTATCCCACGGTGGCACTGTCCCATCAGGGTGACACTGTCACTATCCCAGGGTGACACTGTCACTATCCCACGGTGGCACTGTCCCATCAGGGTGGCCCTGTCTCTGTCCCACCATGGCACTGTCGCTGTCCCACCATGGCACTGTCGCTGTCCCAGGGTGTCCCTGTCCCATCAGGGTGGCCCTGTCGCTGTCCCACGGTGGTCCTGTCGCTGTCCCAGGGTGGCACTGTCCCATCAGGGTGATTGTCCCGGTCCCAGCGTGTCCCTGTCCCACCATGGCACTGTCACTATCCCAGGGTGGCCCTGTCGCTGTCCCACGGTGGCACTGTCCCATCAGGGTGGCCCTGTCGCTGTCCCACGGTGGCCGTGTCGCTGTCGCAGCCCACACGGGATCCCCCGGAGCCAGGCGCGGCTCTCCCCGCCCTCGCCGCCGTCCCGGCCTCTGAGGCACCGCGGGCGCGCCCAGCTCGGGCCGCGGCGAGCAGCGGATCGTGGCCGCGGGGCAAATCCCGAGCGGCGCATCCTGTCCCGGCGATGACAGCGACACCCCGGCCGCGAGGGTGGCACCGAGCTCCCCGACCCTTCCTTCCCTCGGCGCCCGCGTTGTTCGTTCCTTTGTCACCGCACCCCAATTATTTGTGCTGGGTGACGTCAACCCTTGGGTGCCCCCCAAAATCCCCGCCCCAGCTCCTGGGGTGTCCTGGCTCGCTTTTCCCGCTCGGTTTTCCCTCTTGGTTTTCCCTCTTAGTTTCCCATTCCCTGCGAGTTCGTTTTAAACAGGAGAGGTTTGGTTTTAGGGTGTCCCAAAATCTCTGAAAAGGGCCGGGAGAACTTCCAGGGAAGGGACGTCCGTGCAGCAGTTCAGAGATGCTGAAACCCCCCAGTCTGACCAGTCCATTCCCAGGACACATCCTGGGACAAATCACCCTCAGACTGGGACAAATCAACCTCAAACTGGGATAAATCACCTTCAAACCGGGGCAAACCATCCTCAAACTGGGGCAAATCATCCTCAAACTGGGATAAATCATCCTCAAACTGGGATAAATCATCCCTCAAACTGGGATAAATCATCCTCAAACCGGGGCAAATCATCCTCAAACTGGGATAAATCATCCCTCAAAGTGGGATAAATCATCCCTCAAACTGGGATAAATCATCCTCAAACTGGGATAAATCATCCCTCAAATTGGGATAAATCATCCCTCAAATTGGGATAAATCATCACTCAAACTGGGATAAATCATCCCTCAAACTGGGATAAATCGTAGCTCAAACTGGGATAAATCATCCTCAAACTGGGATAAATCATCCTCAAACTGGGATCAATCATCACTCAAACTGGGATAAAGCATCCCTCAAATTGGGATAAATCATCCCTCAAATTGGGATAGATCCTCCCTCAAACTGGGATAAATCATCCCTCAAACTGGGATAAATCATCCTCAAACTGGAATGAATCGTCCCTCAAACTGGGATCAATCATCGCGGGTGTCGCAGCACCCGGGGGTGTCACAGCAGCGCTGACTCAGCGGGGCCGGGAGCGCTCGGGGGGGCGGGATCAGCGTCATCCCAAATCCCCAATCCCAAATCCTGAATCCCGGATCCCGAATCCCGATTTCCAAATCCCGAATCCCGAATCCCAAATCCCGAATCCCGATTTCCAAATCCGAATCCCGAATCCCAACCCGAATCCCGAATCCTGAATCCCGAATCCCAAATCCCAAATCCCGAATCCCAAATCCCGAACTCCGAATCCCAAATCCCGAATCCTGATTTCCAAATCCCCAATCCCGATTTCCAAATCCCGAATCCCGATTTCCAAATCCCGAATCCTGATTTCCAAATCCCCAATCCCAAATCCCAAATCCCAAATCCCGATTTTCAAATCCCCGAATCCCAAATCCCGAATCCCAAATCCCGAATCCCCAATCCCCAATCCCGAATCACCAATCCCGAATCCCAAATCCGAATCCCCAATTCCCAATCCCGAATCCCCAATCCCCAATCCCGAATCCTGAATCCCCAATCCCGAATCCCGAATCCCCAATCCCCAATCCCGAATCCCGAATCCCGAATCCCAAATCCCGATTTCCAAATCCCAAATCCCCAATCCCCAATCCCCAATCCCGAATCCCGATTTCCAAATCCCAAATCCCTAATTCGAAATCCCGAACGCCGCGGGAAGCCCGGTGGGTCTCAGGGCAGGGGAACGGCTCTGCCTCCTCACACAGACACGACCCAAAATCCCTAAACCGAGCCTAAACCGACCCTAAACCCCTAAATCCACCCTAAATCGACACCAAATCCTTAAATCGAGGCTAAACCGACCCTAATTCGACCCCAAACCGCTGCAGCGCCCTCAGCAGTCCCTGGCGGGGTGACCGGAGGGGCTCTTGGAGCTTTTGGGAGATTTTTGGGGCTGCAGGGAGAGCTGGAAATGCCCCGGGGATGGTGGCCCGGGACAGAGGGACAGAGGGACAGAGGGACAGAGGGACAGAGGGACAGGGGGACAGAAGGACAGAGGGACAGAGGGACACGGGGACACGGCGCACCCACACTCAGCCACCCCGCGGGTGTTTGGCTGCTCCGGCCAGAGCAGATTTTTTTTGGCTGATGCTGCCCGAAGATTTTCTCCGCCACACAAATAAAAATTTCTCTTTCTCAGGGGCCTCCGCTCCCGAGCTCGTTTTTCCTTTCTGCCAAAACGGGATTTTGGCAGCGGGAGGGGTGGGGGTTGTGCCCTGCCCGGCTCCGTCCTCGGAGCTCTCCCAGTGCTCCCAGTTTGGTTTGGGGCACGGGGGTGAGTCAGCTCAGCCGGAGCCGCGTCCTCCAGCCCCCGGCCTGAGTCAGGACCTGGTTCCTGCAGGAAAACGCGGATCCGAGCCCAGCCCGGGTCGTTTGAAGGACAAAATAACCCGGGACAGGGCTGGGACACAGCCGGAGCTTCCGCAGCTCCTGCGCGCCAAAGCCCGCGCGGGACGATCGGGGAAACCTCCCGCTGCCCACACCGGGAGCGGGGGACGGCTCCAGATCGGCCCGGCAGGTCCGGCAGGGGACAGGAGTGACCACAGGGTGCGGGGAGGGGACAGGAGTGACCACAGGGTGCGGGGAGGGACAGGAGTGACCACAGGGTCCGGGGGGACAGGAGTGACCACAGGGTCCGGGGGGACAGGAGTAACCACAGCTCCAGCAGGGGGACAGGAGTGACCACAGGGTCCGGGGGGACAGGAGTGACCACAGGGACCGGGGGGGACAGGAGTGACCACAGGGTGCGGGGAGGGGACAGGAGTGACCACAGGGTCCGGGGAGGACGGGACTGACCACAGGGTGCGGGGAGGGGACAGGAGTAACCACAGGGACCGGGGGGACAGGAGTGACCACAGGGTCTGGGCGGGGACAGGAGTGACCACAGGGTGCGGGGAGGGGACAGGAGTGACCACAGCTCCAGCAGAGGGACAGGAGTGACCACAGGGTGCGGGGGGACAGGAGTGACCACAGGGTCTGGGCGGGGACAGGAGTGACCACAGCTCCAGCCAGGGGACAGGAGTGACCACAGGGTGCGGGGGGACAGGAGTGACCACAGGGTGCGGGGGGGACAGGAGTGACCACAGGGTCTGGGCGGGGACAGGAGTGACCACAGCTCCAGCAGGGGGACAGGAGTGACCACAGGGTGCGGGGGGACAGGACTGACCACAGCTCCAGCAGGGGGACAGGAGTGACCACAGGGTGCGGGGGGACAGGAGTGACCACAGGGTGCGGGGGGACAGGAGTGACCACAGGGTCCGAGGGGGGACAGGAGTGACCACAGGGACCGGGGGGACAGGACTGACTACAGGGTCCATCAGGAGGACAGGAGTGACCACAGGGTCCAGCAGGAGGACAGGAGTGACCACAGCCCCAGCAGGGGGACAGGAGTGACCACGAGCCACCCTCAGCTCGGGTTTTTCCTTCTGGGCCAGCTCAGGATTCACACAGAGGGAATTTTCCTTTTGGGAACTCCTCCCGCCCCAGCCCAGCGCTGCTTTGGAGCCGCTCCTGAGCCCCGGCCTTGCAAAACTCCTCATCTTTCATCCCCAGGGGACTCATCCTCCCCGGGACATCAGGTACGGGCTTCCTGGCGGCGGCGGGGCTGATGAAATCCCCGCCACTGGATCACAGGTCGCGCTTTGTGCAAGAGCTCGGCGCCTCCTCATCCCCGTGGGATCCCGGCAGCCGAGCCCTGCTGGCCCCAAACTCCTCCTGGAAGCCGCAGCTCCTCTCCCTCGGCTCCCCTGAGCCTCTCGTGGCCACCACGGGGTGGGGAAAGGAGAGCAGCTCGGTCTGGGGAAAGGTGGGTACGGGCTTGGGGAAAATCCCCCATGGGTTTGGTTTCTTTTCTTTTTTTCTTTTTTTTTCTTTTTTTTTCTTTTTTTTTTTTTCTTTTTTTTTCTTTCTTTTTTTTTTTTTTTTTTTTTGGTGTTTTTGTTTTGCTTTTGGTTTTGGTTTTTGTTTTCTGGTTTGGTTTTTTTGGGGTGTTGTTTTGTTGGTTTTTTTTTCCCGTGGATAAATGGAAAGGAGGAGCCAGAGGAGGATTCCTTGTGCTTCCCACACCAAGAACCCACAGAAAACCGGGGAGTTGAATAATCCACCCTCCTCCCCATGGAAAATCCCCCTTGTGCAGCAGCTCCCATCCCAGTTATCCCAGTACAGCCCAGTTCCCGGCTCGGGGCAGCGCTCCCAGCCCATCCCGGGGGTTCCTCCGCCCGGAGCCCCCTCGGCCCCCGCCCCGCCGGTTACTCACGGCCGGACACGCAGCCCAGGGCGATCCCGGCCCCGAGCAGGAGGATCCAGGGCTCCATCGTCCCTCGGGAGGAGATTTGGGTGTCCCGGGAGGAGATTTGGGTGTCCCGGGAGGAGATTTGGGTGTCCCGAGAGGAGATTTGGGTGTCCCGGGAGGAGATTTGGGTGTCCCGAGAGCTCCCCCTGCTATTTGAGGGGGAGGGAGGGCTCCGCACGGGCGGGCTGCACCCAAAACTTCCCCAAAACTCATTAAGTGCGTGGCTAATTACAGGCTGCCCGCCGTGGGAGGAGGGCTGGTAAATCCAGAATTCGGGGTTGCTCCACAGCAGCTCCCGGTTTGACCCCGAGGCTGCGGGGAGGGGGCGGGCGGCCCCGGGGGGTTTGGGGGCGCCAGTGGGGTTGAATTAGCGGGGGCACCTCACCGGTGCCTGGGGTGATGAGCTGTCCCGACCCGGATCCGGAGGTCGTGACCCCCTTGACCCCCGGAGCGGGTTCGGCTCAACGAGGGCCGGGCTCGGCTGCCCCGCAGCCTCAGTCATCGCCTGAGCTGTCCCTCCCGGTGCCAGCGCTGTGTCACCTCCGCTGGGGTGACCTGGCCACCCCAGGTCACTCGGGGGTACCAAAGAACAACGGGGGGCGCAGCCGTGTGTACAAAAATATTTCTATTGCTCAGCGGGGCCCGGCGGCCGCACGGGGCCGGCTCTGAGTCCGTGGCCGAGCTCCGGGGTGGATCCAGAACAGCCCGGGACCCCCCGGGGGCAGAGCCGGGGTGGATCCAGAACAGCCCGAGACCCCCGGGGGTAGAGCCGGGGTGGATCCAGAACAGCCCGGGACCCCCGGGGTAGAGTCGGGGTGGATCCAGAACAGCCCGGGACCCCGGGGCACAGCCGGGGTGGATCCAGAACAGCCCGGGACCCCCAGGGGCAGAGCCGGGGTGGATCCAGCACAGCCCGGGACCCCCAGGGGCAGAGCCGGGGTGGATCCAGCACAGCCCGGGACCCCCGGGGGCACAGCCGGGGTGGATCCAGAACAGCCTGGGACCCCCGGGGGCAGAGCCGGAGTGGATCCAGAACAGCCCGGGACCCCCGGGGGCAGAGCCGGGGTGGATTCAGAACAGCCCGGGACCCCGGGGCAGAGCCGGGTGGATCCAGAACAGCCCGGGACCCCCAGGGGCACAGCCGGGGTGGATCCAGAACAACCCGGGACCCCGGGGCAGAGCCGGGGTGGATCCAGCACAGCCCGGGACCCCCGGGGGTAGAGCCGGGGTGGATCCAGCACAGCCCGGGACCCCCGGGGGCAGAGCCGGGGTGGATCCAGAACAGCCCGGGACCCCCGGGGGCAGAGCCGGGGTGGATCCAGAACAGCCCGGGACCCCCGGGGGCAGAGCCGGGGTGGATCCAGAACAACCCGGGACCCCCGGGGGTAGAGCCGGGCGGTCTGCTGTGTCTGAGCTCCGGGGCCATTCTCATTCTGAGCCCCATCCTCACTCTGAGCCCCCATCCTCACTCTGAGCCCCCATCCTCACTCTGGGCTCCCAGCCCCAGCTCAGGACCCCCATCCTCACAGCCCCCATCCTCACTCTGAGCGCCCATCCTCACTCTGAGCCCCCATCCTCACTCTGAGCCCCCATCCTCAGAGCCCCCATCCTCATTCTGAGCCCACATCCCCAGCTCAGGACCCCCATCCTCGCTCTGAGCCCCCATCCTCACTCTGAGCGCCCATCCTCACTCTGAGCCCCCATCCTCACTCTGAGCCCCCATCCTCAGAGCCCCCATCCTCATTCTGAGCCCCCATCCTCACTCTGAGCCCCATCATCCCTCTGAGCCCCCATCCTCAGAGCCCCCATCCTCATTCTGAGCCCCCATCCTCACTCTGAGCCCCCATCCTCACTCTGAGCCCCCATCCTCAGAGCCCCCATCCTCATTCTGAGCCCACATTCCCAGCTCAGGACCCCATCCTCACTCTGAGCCCCCATCCTCACTCTGAGCTCCCATCCTCATTCTGAGCCCCCATCCCCAGCTCAGGACCCCCATCCTCAGAGCCCCACCCTCGCTCTGGGCTCCATCCCCAGCTCAGGACCCCCATCCTCACTCTGAGCCCCCATCCTCACTCTGAGCCCCATTCTCACTCTGAGCCCCCATCCTCAGAGCCCCCATCCTCACTCTGAGCCCCCATCCCCAGCTCAGGACCCCCATCCTCGCTCTGGGCTCCCATCCCCAGCTCAGGACCCCCTCCTCGCTCTGGGCTCCCAGCCCCAGCTCAGGACCCCCTCCTCGCTCTGGGCTCCCAGCCCCAGCTCAGGACCCCCTCCTCGCTCTGGGCTCCCAGCCCCTCTCCAGCCCCCGTCCCCTGTCCAGCCCCTCAGGGCTCCAGCTCCCGGGACAGCCTCAGCAGCTCCTTCTGGCTGTCGATGGCCCTCAGGTGCTGCAGGTAGGCCCAGGTGCACACGGGGCTCCTCACGCTCAGGGACTGCTCCGAGCCTGGGGAGGGACGAGATCGGGGTTGGGGTCCCTCTGTCCCCCAGCACAGCCCTGCAGGACCCCCAGCCCATGGAACCCCCTGCGCTGCCTCTGCCACCCCCAAACCTCCCAAAATCGCACAGGGCTGGCTCAGGGACCCCCCCAGCTCAGGGACCCCCGCAGAGGTCTGGGGCCGGGGCTGGGGGAGCCATGGGCTCGTACACGTGGAGATCCTGACGGCCTTGGCGTCCTCGGGCCGCTGCGAGGGGCGGGAACGGAGCGGGGACAGCGGGGCTGGGGGCAGAGAGGGTCTCACTGCTGTGCCCAGGGGCTCAGCATTGTCCCCAGGGGCTCAGCATGGTCCCCAAAGGCTCAGCATTGTCCCCAGGGGCTCAGCCCTGTCCCCAAAAGCTCAGCATTGTCCCCAAGGGCTCAGTCCTGTCCCCAAAGGCTCAGCCCTGTCTCCAAAGGCTCAGCCCCGTCCCCAAAAGCTCAGCATTGTCCCCAAAGGCTCAGCATTGTCCCCAAAAATCAGCATTGTCCCCAGGGGCTCAGCATTGTCCCCAGGGGCTCAGCATTGTCCCCAAAAATCAGCATTGTCCCCAGGGCTCAGCCCTGTCCCCAAAAAGATCAGCATTGTCCCCAAAAGG
>JAKWBO010000424.1:0-47512 GCA_034336685.1 Luscinia luscinia
CCACCCACGGGTGGGCCGGCTGTGGCGGCTCACCCTGTGGCACACGCAAACAGTTCTGCACGCCCACCCACGGGTGGGCCGGCCGTGGCGGCACATCCAGTGGCACACGCAAACAGTTCTGCACGCCCACCCACGGGTGGGCCGGCCGTGGCAGCACACCCAGAGCCACACGCATGCACCTTCTGCACGCCCACCCACGGGTGGGCCGGCCGTGGCGGCACACCCAGAGGCAACCGCAAACTAGTTCTGCACGCCCACCCACGGGTGGGCCGGCCGTGGCGGCACACCCAGAGGCAACACGCAAGCACTTCTGCACGCCCACTCCACGGGTGGGCCGGCCGTGGCGGCACACCCAGAGGCAACCGCAGACACTTCTGCACGCCCCACCCACGGGTGGGCCGGCCGTGGCGGCACACCCAGAGGCAACACGCAGGCCCTTCTGCACGCCCACTCCACGGGTGGGCCGGCCGTGGCGGCACACCCAGAGGCACACGCAAACAGCTTCTGCACGCCCACCCACGGGTGGGCCGGCCGTGGCGGCACACCCAGTGGCAACACGCAAACACTTCTGCACGCTCACCCACGGGTGGGCCGGCCGTGGCGGCACACCCAGAGGCACACGCAAACAGCTTCTGCACGCCCACCCACGGGTGGGCCGGCCGTGGCGGCACACCCAGAGGCACACGCAGACACTTCTGCACGCCCACCCACGGGTGGGTCGGCCGTGGCGGCACACCCAGTGGCACACGCAAACAGTTCTGCACGCCCACTCCACGGGTGGGCCGGCCGTGGCGGCACACACCCAGAGGCACACGCAAGCCCTTCTGCACGCTCACTCCACGGGTGGGCCGGCCGTGGCGGCACACCCAGAGGCAACCGCAGAGCCCTTCTGCACGCCCACTCCACGGGTGGGCCGGCCGTGGCGGCACACCCAGTGGCACACGCAAACAGTTCTGCACGCCCACCCACGGGTGGGCCGGCCGTGGCGGCACACCCAGAGGCACACGCAAACAGTTCTGCACGCCCACTCCACGGGTGGGCCGGCCGTGGCGGCACACCCAGAGGCAACACGCAGACCAGTTCTGCACGCCTCACCCACGGGTGGGCCGGCCGTGGCGGCACACCCAGAGGCAACACGCAAACAGTTCTGCACGCCCACCCACGGGTGGGCCGGCCGTGGCGGCACACCCAGAGGCACACGCAAACAGTTCTGCACGCCACCCACGGGTGGGCCGGCCGTGGCGGCACACCCAGTGGCACACGCAAACAGTTCTGCACGCCCACCCACGGGTGGGCCGGCCGTGGCGGCACACCCAGAGGCAACCCGCAGGCCGTTCTGCACGCCCACCCACGGATGGGCCGGCCGTGGCGGCACACCCAGAGGCACACGCAGACAGTTCTGCACGCTCACCCACGGGTGGGCCGGCCGTGGCGGCACACCCAGAGGCACACGCAAACAGTTCTGCACGCCACCCACGGGTGGGCCGGCCGTGGCGGCACACCCAGAGGCAACTGCCGGCCCTTCTGCACGCCCACCCACGGGTGGGCCGGCCGTGGCGGCACACCCAGAGGCAACACGCAAACACGTTCTGCACGCCCACCCACGGGTGGGCCGGCCGTGGCGGCACACCCAGAGGCAACCGCAGGCCCTTCTGCACGCCCACCCACGGGTGGGCCGGCCGTGGCGGCACACCCAGAGGCAACCGCAAACCCTTCTGCACGCCCACCCACGGGTGGGCCGGCCGTGGCGGCACACCCAGTGGCACACGCAGACAGTTCTGCACGCCCACCCACGGGTGGGCCGGCCGTGGCGGCACACCCAGAGGCAACACGCAGGCCCTTCTGCACGCCCACTCACGGGTGGGCCGGCCGTGGCGGCACACCCAGAGGCAACCGCGAACACTTCTGCACGCCCACCCACGGGTGGGCCGGCCGTGGCGGCACACCCAGATGCAACCGCAAACCCTTCTGCACGCCCACCCACGGGTAGGCCGGCCGTGGCGGCACACCCAGTGGCACACGCAAACAGTTCTGCACGCCCACCCACGGGTGGGCCGGTTGTGGCGGCTCACCCAGTGGCACACGCAAACAGTTCTGCACGCCCACCCACGGGTGGGCCGGCCGTGGCGGCACATCCAGTGGCACACGCAAACAGTTCTGCACGCCCACCCATGGGTGGGCCGGCCGTGGCAGCACACACAGAGCCCCACGCATGCCCTTCTGCACGCCCACCCACGTGTGGGCCGGCCGTGGCTGTAAACCCAGAGGCAACCGACGGCTATTCTGCACGCCCACCCACGGGTGGGCCGGCCGTGGCGGCACACCCAGAGGCAACCGCAGGCACTTCTGCACGCCCACCGACGGGTGGGCCGGCCGTGGCGGCACACCCAGAGGCAACCGCAAACCCTTCTGCACGCCCACCCACGAGTGGGCCGGCCGTGGCGGCACACCCAGAGGCACACGCAGGCCCTTCTGCACGCCCACCCACGGGTGGGCCGGCCGTGGCGGCACACCCAGTGGCACACGCAAACAGTTCTGCACGCCCACCCACGGGTGGGCCGGCCGTGGCGGCACACCCAGTGGCACCACGCAAACAGTTCTGCACGCCCACCCACGGGTGGGCCGGCCGTGGCGGCACACCCAGTGGCACACGCAAACAGTTCTGCACGCCCACCCACGGGTGGGCCGGCTGTGGCGGCACACCCAGTGGCATCACGCAAACAGTTCTGCACGCCCACCCACGGGTGGGCCGGCCGTGGCGGCACACCCAGTGGCACACGCAAACAGTTCTGCACGCTCACCCACGGGTGGGCCGGCCGTGGCGGCACACACAGAGGCACACGCAAGCACTTCTGCACGCCCACCCACGGGTGGGCCGCCGTGGCGGCACACCCAGAGGCAACACGCAGACCCTTCTGCACGCCCACCCACGGGTGGGCCGGCCGTGGCGGCACACCCAGTGGCACACGCAAACAGTTCTGCACGCCCACTCCACGGGTGGGCCGGCCGTGGCGGCACACCCAGAGGCACACGCAGGCACTTCTGCACGCCCACCCACGGGTGGGCCGGCCGTGGCGGCACACCCAGAGGCAACCGCAAACCCTTCTGCACGCCCACCCACGGGTGGGCCGGCCGTGGCGGCACACCCAGAGGCACACGCAAACAGTTCTGCACGCCCACCCACGGGTGGGCCGGCCGTGGCGGCACACCCAGAGGCAACACGCAGACCCTTCTGCACGCCCACCCACGGGTGGGCCGGCCGTGGCGGCACACCCAGAGGCACACGCAAACAGTTCTGCACGCCCACTCCACGGGTGGGCCGGCCGTGGCGGCACACCCAGAGGCAACACGCAGGCTCTTCTGCACGCCCACCCACGGGTGGGCCGGCCGTGGCGGCACACCCAGAGGCAACACGCAGGCCCTTCTGCACGCCCACTCCACGGGTGGGCCGGCCGTGGCGGCACACCCAGAGGCACACGCAAACAGTTCTGCACGCCCACCCACGGGTGGGCCGGCCGTGGCGGCACACCCAGAGGCAACCGCAGGCTCTTCTGCACGCCCACTCCACGGGTGGGCCGGCCGTGGCGGCACACCCAGAGGCACACGCAAACACTTCTGCACGCCCACCCACGGGTGGGCCGGCCGTGGCGGCACACCCAGAGGCACACGCAAACAGTTCTGCACGCCCACTCCACGGGTGGGCCGGCCGTGGCGGCACACCCAGTGGCATCACGCAGACACGTTCTGCACGCCCACCCACGGGTGGGCCGGCCGTGGCGGCACATCCAGAGGCACACGCAAACAGCTTCTGCACGCCCACCCACGGGTGGGCCGGCCGTGGCGGCACACCCAGAGGCACACGCAGGCCCTTCTGCACGCCCACCCACGGGTGGGCCGGCCGTGGCGGCACACCCAGAGGCACACGCAAACCCTTCTGCACGCCCACCCACGGGTGGGCCGGCCGTGGCGGCACACCCAGAGGCACACGCAAACAGTTCTGCACGCCCACCCACGGGTGGGCCGGCCGTGGCGGCACACCCAGAGGCAACACGCAAACAGCTTCTGCACGCCACCCACGGGTGGGCCGGCCGTGGCGGCACACCCAGAGGCACACGCAAACAGTTCTGCACGCTCCACTCCACGGGTGGGCCGGCCGTGGCGGCACACCCAGAGGCAACCGCAGGCTCTTCTGCACGCCCACCCACGGGTGGGCCGGACGTGGCGGCACACCCAGAGCCAAACGCTGACCCTTCTGCACGCTCACCCACGGGTGGGCCGGCCGTGGCGGCACACCCAGAGGCAAACGCAGACCTCTTCTGCACGCCCACCCACGGGTGGGCCGGCCGTGGCGGCACACCCAGAGGCACACGCTAGGCCCTTCTGCACGCCCACCCACGGGTGGGCCGGCCGTGGCGGCACACCCAGTGGCACACGCAAGCTCTTCTGCACGCCCACCCACGGGTGGGCCGGCCGTGGCGGCACACCCAGTGGCACACGCAAACAGCTTCTGCACGCCCACTCCACGGGTGGGCCGGCCGTGGCGGCACACCCAGTGGCACACGCAAACAGTTCTGCACGCCCACCCACGGGTGGGCCGGCCGTGGCAGCACACCCAGTGGCACACGCAAACAGTTCTGCACGCTCACTCCACGTGTGGGCCGGCCGTGGCGGCACACCCAGAGGCAAACGCAAACCCTTCTGCACGCCCACTCCACGGGTGGGCCGGCCGTGGCGGCACACCCAGTGGCAACACGCAAAGATTTCTGCACGCCCACCCACGGGTGGGCCGGCCGTGGCGGCACACCCAGTGTCACACGCAAACAGTTCTGCACGCCCACTCCACGCGTGGGCCGGCCGTGGCGGCACACCCAGAGGCACACGCAAACCCTTCTGCACGCCCACCCACGGGTGGGCCGGCCGTGGCGGCACACCCAGAGGCAACACGCAAACCCTTCTGCACGCCCACTCCACGGGTGGGCCGGCCGTGGCGGCACACCCAGAGGCAACCGCAGGCCCTTCTGCACGCCCACTCCACGGGTGGGCCGGCCGTGGCGGCACACCCAGAGGCAACCGCAGGCCCTTCTGCACGCCCACCCACGGGTGGGCCGGCCGTGGCGGCACACCCAGAGGCACACGCAAACAGTTCTGCACGCCCACCCACGGGTGGGCCGGCCGTGGCGGCACACCCAGAGGCAACCCCAGGCCCTTCTGCACGCCCACCCACGGGTGGGCCGGCCGTGGCGGCACACCCAGAGGCACACGCAAACAGTTCTGCACGCCCACCCACGGGTGGGCCGGCCGTGGCGGCACACCCAGTGGCACACGCAAACAGTTCTGCACGCCACCCACGGGTGGGCCGGCCGTGGCGGCACACCCAGAGGCATCACGCAAGCCGTTCTGCACGCCCACCCACGGGTGGGCCGGCCGTGGCGGCACACCCAGAGGCACACGCAAACAGTTCTGCACGCCCACCCACGGGTGGGCCGGCCGTGGCGGCACACCCAGAGGCAACCGCAGGCACTTCTGCACGCCCACCCACGGGTGGGCCGGCCGTGGCGGCACACCCAGAGGCAACCGCAAACACTTCTGCACGCCCACCCACGGGTGGGCCGGCCGTGGCGGCACACCCAGTGGCACACGCAAACAGTTCTGCACGCCCACCCACGGGTGGGCCGGTCGTGGCGGCACACCCAGTGGCACCACGCAAACACTTCTGCACGCCCACTCCACGGGTGGGCCTGGCCGTGGCGGCACACCCAGTGGCACACGCAAACAGTTCTGCACGCCCACCCACGGGTGGGCCGGCCGTGGCGGCACACCCAGTGGCACACGCAAACAGTTCTGCACGCCCACCCACGGGTGGGCCGGTCGTGGCGGCACACCCAGTGGCATCACGCAAACAGCTTCTGCACGCCCACCCACGGGTGGGCCGGCCGTGGCGGCACACCCAGAGGCATCACGCAAACAGTTCTGCACGCCCACCCACGGGTGGGCCGGCCGTGGCGGCACACCCAGAGGCACACGCAAACAGTTCTGCACGCCCACCCACGGGTGGGCCGGCCGTGGCGGCACACCCAGAGGCACACGCAAACAGTTCTGCACGCCCACCCACGGGTGGGCCGGCCGTGGCGGCACACCCAGAGGCACACGCAAACAGTTCTGCACGCCCACCCACGGGTGGGCCGGCCGTGGCGGCACACCCAGAGGCACACGCAAACCGTTCTGCACGCCCACTCCACGGGTGGGCCGGCCGTGGCGGCACACCCAGAGGCACACGCAAACCGTTCTGCACGCCCACCCACGGGTGGGCCGGCCGTGGCGGCACACCCAGAGGCACACGCAAACAGTTCTGCACGCCCACCCACGGGTGGGCCGGCCGTGGCGGCACACCCAGAGGCAACACGCAAACCTTTCTGCACGCCCACCCACGGGTGGGCCGGCCGTGGCGGCACACCCAGAGGCAACACGCAAACTCTTCTGCACGCCCACCCACGGGTGGGCCGGCCGTGGCGGCACACCCAGAGGCAACACGCAGACCCTTCTGCACGCCCACCCACGGGTGGGCCGGCCGTGGCGGCACACCCAGTGGCACACGCAAAGAGTTTCTGCACGCCCACCCACGGGTGGGCCGGCCGTGGCGGCACACCCAGTGGCACACGCAAACAGTTCTGCACGCCCACCCACGGGTGGGCCGGCCGTGGCGGCACACCCAGTGGCACACGCAAACAGTTCTGCACGCCCACCCACGGGTGGGCCGGCCGTGGCGGCACACCCAGTGGCACACGCAAACAGTTCTGCACGCCCACCCACGGGTGGGCCGGCCGTGGCGGCACACCCAGAGGCAACACGCAAACCCTTCTGCACGCCCACCCACGGGTGGGCCGGCCGTGGCGGCACACCCAGAGGCAAACGCAGGCACTTCTGCACGCCTACTCCACGGGTGGGCCGGCCGTGGCGGCACACCCAGAGGCAAACGCAGGCCCTTCTGCACGCCCACCCACGGGTGGGCCGGCCGTGGCGGCACACCCAGAGGCAACCGCAGGCCCTTCTGCACACCCACCCACGAATGGGCCGGCCGTAGCGGCACACCCAGAGGCACAACCAAACAGTTCTGCACTCCCACCCACGGGTGGGCAGGCCGTGGCGGCACACCCAGAGGCAACCGCAGGCCCTTCTGCACGCCCACTCACGGGTGGGCCGGGCCGTGGCGGCACACCCAGAGGCACACGCAAACACTTCTGCACGCCCACTCCACGGGTGGGCCGGCCGTGGCGGCACACCCAGAGGCACACGCAAACAGTTCTGCACGCCCACCCACGGGTGGGCCGGCCGTGGCGGCACACCCAGTGGCATCACGCAAACAGTTCTGCACGCCCACTCCACGGGTTGGCCGGCCGTGGCGGCACATCCAGTGGCACACGCAAACAGTTCTGCACGCCCACTCCACGGGTGGGCCGGCCGTGGCGGCACACCCAGAGGCACACGCAGGCCCTTCTGCACGCCCACTCCACGGGTGGGCCGGCCGTGGCGGCACACCCAGAGGCAAACGCAAACCCTTCTGCACGCCCACCCACGGGTGGGCCGGCCGTGGCGGCACAACCAGAGGCACACGCAAACAGTTCTGCACGCCCACCCACGGGTGGGCCGGCCGTGGCGGCACACCCAGAGGCACACTGCAGACCCTTCTGCACGCCCACCCACGGGTGGGCCGGCCGTGGCGGCACACCCAGAGGCACACGCAAACAGTTCTGCACGCTCCACCCACGGGTGGGCCGGCCGTGGCGGCACACCCAGAGGCAACACGCAAACCCTTTCTGCACGCCCACCCACGGGTGGGCCGGCCGTGGCGGCACACCCAGTGGCACACGCAGACACTTCTGCACGCCCACTCCACGGGTGGGCCGGACGTGGCGGCACACCCAGAGGCAAACGCAGACCCTTCTGCACGCCCACCCACGGGTGGGCCGGCCGTGGCGGCACACCCAGAGGCAACACGCAGGCTCTTCTGCACGCCCACCCACGGGTGGGCCGGCCGTGGCGGCACACCCAGTGGCACACGCAGGCTCTTCTGCACGCCCACCCACGGGTGGGCCGGCCGTGGCGGCACACCCAGAGGCACACGCAGGCCCTTCTGCACGCCCACCCACGGGTGGGCCGGCCGTGGCGGCACACCCAGTGGCACACGCAAACAGTTCTGCACGCCCACCCACGGGTGGGCCGGCCGTGGCGGCACACCCAGTGGCACACGCAAACAGTTCTGCACGCCCACCCACGGGTGGGCCGGCCGTGGCGGCACACCCAGTGGCACACGCAAACAGTTCTGCACGCCCACCCACGGGTGGGCCGGCCGTGGCGGCACACCCAGAGGCACACGCAAACACTTCTGCACGCCCACCCACGGGTGGGCCGGCCGTGGCGGCACACCCAGAGGCACACGCAAACACTTCTGCACGCCCACCCACGGGTGGGCCGGCCGTGGCGGCACACCCAGAGGCAAACGCAGGCCCTTCTGCACGCCCACTCCACGGGTGGGCCGGCCGTGGCGGCACACCCAGAGGCAACCGCAGGCCCTTCTGCACGCCCACCCACGGATGGGCCGGCCGTGGCGGCACACCCAGAGGCACACGCAAACAGTTCTGCACGCCCACCCACGGGTGGGCAGGCCGTGGCGGCACACCCAGAGGCAACACGCAGGCCCTTCTGCACGCCCAACCACGGGTGGGCCGGCCGTGGCGGCACACCCAGAGGCACACGCAAACAGTTCTGCACGCCCACTCCACGGGTGGGCCGGCCGTGGCGGCACACCCAGTGGCATCACGCAAATAGTTCTGCACGCCCACCCACGGGTGAACCGGCCGTGGAGGCACACCCAGAGGCAACCGCAGGCCCTTCTGCACGCCCACCCACGGGTGGGCCGGCCGTGGCGGCACACCCAGTGGCACACGCAAACAGTTCTGCACGCCAACCCACGGGTGGGCCGGCCGTGGCGGCACACACAGAGGCTTCACGCAGGCCCTTCTGCACGCCCACCCACGGGTGGGCCGGCCGTGGCGGCACACCCAGAGGCACACGCAAACAGTTCTGCACGCCTACCCACGGGTGGGCCGGCCGTGGCGGCACACCCAGAGGCAACCGACAGGCTCTTCTGCACGCCCACTCCACGGGTGGGCCGGCCGTGGCGGCACACCCAGAGGCAACCGCAGGCACTTCTGCACGCCCACCCACGGGTGGGCCGGCCGTGGCGGCACACCCAGAGGCAACCGCAGACCCTTCTGCACGCCCACCCACGGGTGGGCCGGTCGTGGCGGCACACCCAGTGGCATCACGCAAACAGTTCTGCACGCCCACCCACGGGTGGGCCGGCCGTGGCGGCACACCCAGTGGCATCACGCAAACAGTTCTGCACGCCCACCCACGGGTGGGCCGGCCGTGGCGGCACACCCAGAGGCACACGCAAACAGTTCTGCACGCCCACTCCACGGGTGGGCCGGCCGTGGCGGCACACCCAGAGGCACACGCAAACAGTTCTGCACGCCCACCCACGGGTGGGCCGGCCGTGGCGGCACACCCAGAGGCACACGCAAACCTTTCTGCACGCCCACCCACGGGTGGGCCGGCCGTGGCGGCACACCCAGAGGCAAACGCAAACCCTTCTGCACGCCCACCCACGGGTGTGCCGGCCGTGGCGGCACACCCAGAGGCACACGCAAACACTTCTGCACGCCCACCCACGGGTGGGCCGGCCGTGGTGGCACACCCAGAGGCACACGCAAACACTTCTGCACGCCCACCCACTGGTGGGCCGGCCGTGGCGGCACACCCAGAGGCAACCGCAGGCCCTTCTGCACGCCCACCCACGGGTGGGCCGGCCGTGGCGGCACACCCAGAGGCAACCGCAGGCCCTTCTGCACGCCCACCCACGGGTGGGCCGGCCGTGGCGGCACACCCAGAGGCACACGCAAAGCAGTTTCTGCACGCCCACCCACGGGTGGGCCGGCCGTGGCGGCACACCCAGAGGCAACCGCAGGCCCTTCTGCACACCCACTCACGAATGGGCCGGCCGTGGCGGCACACCCAGAGGCACAACCAAACAGTTCTGCACTCCCACCCACGGGTGGGCCGGCCGTGGCGGCACACCCAGAGGCAACCGCAGGCCCTTCTGCACGCCCACTCACGGGTGGGCCGGCCGTGGCGGCACACCCAGAGGCACACGCAAACAGTTCTGCACGCCCACCCACGGGTGGGCCGGCCGTGGCGGCACACCCAGAGGCACACGCAAACCCTTCTGCACGCCCACCCACGGGTGGGCCGGCCGTGGCGGCACACCCAGAGGCACACGCAAACAGTTCTGCACGCCCACCCACGGGTGGGCCGGCCGTGGCGGCATACCCAGTGGATCACGCAAACAGTTCTGCACGCCCACCCACGGGTTGGCCGGCCGTGGCGGCACATCCAGTGGCACACGCAAACAGTTCTGCACGCCCACCCACGGGTGGGCCGGCCGTGGCGGCACACCCAGAGGCACACGCAGGCCCTTCTGCACGCCCACCCACGGGTGGGCCGGCCGTGGCGGCACACCCAGAGGCAAACGCAAACCCTTCTGCACGCCCACCCACGGGTGGGCCGGCCGTGGCGGCACAACCAGAGGCACACGCAAACAGTTCTGCACGCCCACCCGCGGGTGGGCCGGCCGTGGCGGCACACCCAGAGGCAAACCGCAGGCCCTTTCTGCACGCCCACCCACGGGTGGGCCGGCCGTGGCGGCACACCCAGAGGCAACACGCAGACCCTTCTGCACGCCCACCCACGGGTGGGCCGGACGTGGCGGCACACCCAGAGCCAAACGCAGACTCTTCTGCACGCCCACCCACGGGTGGGCCGGCCGTGGCGGCACACCCAGAGGCAAACGCTAGGCCCTTCTGCACGCCCACCCACGGGTGGGCCGGCCGTGGCGGCACACCCAGTGGCACACGCAAGCTCTTCTGCACGCCCACTCCACGGGTGGGCCGGCCGTGGCGGCACACCCAGTGGCACACGCAGGCACTTCTGCACGCCCACTCCACGGGTGGGCCGGCCGTGGCGGCACACCCAGTGGCACACGCAAACAGTTCTGCACGCCCACCCACGGGTGGGCCGGCCGTGGCGGCACACCCAGTGGCACACGCAAACAGTTCTGCACGCCCACCCACGGGTGGGCCGGCCGTGGCGGCACACCCAGTGGCACACGCAAACAGTTCTGCACGCCCACTCCACGTGTGGCCGGCCGTGGCGGCACACCCAGAGGCAAACGCAAACCCTTCTGCACGCCCACTCCACGGGTGGGCCGGCCGTGGCGGCACACCCAGTGGCACACGCAAAGACTTCTGCACGCCCACCCACGGGTGGGCCGGCCGTGGCGCCACACCCAGTGGCACACGCAAACAGTTCTGCACGCCCACCCACGGTGGGCCGGCCGTGGCGGCACACCCAGAGGCAAACGCAAACCCTTCTGCACGCCCACTCCACGGGTGGGCCGGCCGTGGCGGCACACCCAGAGGCAAACGCAGACACTTCTGCACGCCCACCCACGGGTGGGCCGGCCGTGGCGGCACACCCAGAGGCACACCGCAGGCCCTTCTGCACGCCCACCCACGGGTGGGCCGGCCGTGGCGGCACACCCAGAGGCAACCGCAGGCCCTTCTGCACGCCACCACGGGCCGTGGCGGCACACCCAGAGGCACACAGCAAACAGTTCTGCACGCCCACCCACGGGTGGGCAGGCCGTGGCGGCACACCCAGAGGCAACCGCAGGCCCTTCTGCACGCCCACTCACGGGTGGGCCGGCCGTGGCGGCACACCCAGAGGCACACGCAAACAGTTCTGCACGCCCACCCACGGGTGGGCCGGCCGTGGCGGCACACCCAGAGGCAACACGCAGACCCTTCTGCACGCCTACCCACGGGTGGGCCGGCCGTGGCGGCACACCCAGAGGCACACGCAAACAGTTCTGCACGCCACCCACGGGTGGGCCGGCCGTGGCGGCACACCCAGTGGCATCACGCAAATAGTTCTGCACGCCCACCCACGGGTGGGCCGGCCGTGGCGGCACACACAGAGGCTACACGCAGGCTCTTCTGCACGCCCACTCCACGGGTGGGCCGGCCGTGGCGGCACACCCAGAGGCACACGCAAACAGCTTCTGCACGCCCACCCACGGGTGGGCCGGCCGTGGCGGCACACCCAGAGGCAACACGCAGGCTATTCTGCACGCCCACCCACGGGTGGGCCGGCCGTGGCGGCACACCCAGAGGCAACACGCAAACCCTTCTGCACGCCCACCCACGGGTAGGCCGGTAGTGGCGGCACACCCAGTGGCATCACGCAAACAGTTCTGCACGCCCACCCACGGGTGGGCCGGCCGTGGCGGCACACCCAGTGGCATCACGCAAACAGTTCTGCACGCCCACCCACGGGTTGGCCGGCCGTGGCGGCACACCCAGAGGCACACGCAAACAGTTCTGCACGCCCACCCACGGGTGGGCCGGCCGTGGCGGCACACCCAGTGGCACACGCAAACCGTTCTGCACGCCCACCCACGGGTGGGCCGGCCGTGGCGGCACACCCAGAGGCAAACGCAAACCCTTCTGCACGCCCACCCACGGGTGGGCCGGCCGTGGCGGCACACCCAGAGGCAACACGCAGGCACTTCTGCACGCTCACCCACGGGTGGGCCGGCCGTGGCGGCACACCCAGAGGCACACGCAAACCGTTCTGCACGCCCACCCACGGGTGGGCCGGCCGTGGCGGCACACCCAGAGGCACACGCAAACATTTCTGCACGCCCACCCGCGGGTGGGCCGGCCGTGGCGGCACACCCAGAGGCAACACGCAAACCCTTCTGCACGCCCACTCCACGGGTGGGCCGGCCGTGGCGGCACACCCAGAGGCAACACGCAGGCCCTTCTGCACGCCCACCCACGGGTGGGCCGGCCGTGGCGGCACAACCCAGTGGCACACGCAAACAGTTCTGCACGCCCACCCACGGGTGGGCCGCCGTGGCGGCACACCCAGAGGCAACCGCAGGCCCTTCTGCACACCCACCCACGGATGGGCCGGGCCGTGGCGGCACACCCAGAGGCACAACGCAAACAGTTCTGCACTCCCACTCCACGGGTGGGCAGGCCGTGGCGGCACACCCAGAGGCAACCGCAGGCCCTTCTGCACGCCCACTCACGGGTGGGCCGGCCGTGGCGGCACACCCAGAGGCACACCGCGAAACAGCTTCTGCACGCCCACTCCACGGGTGGGCCGGCCGTGGCGGCACACCCAGAGGCACACGCAAACAGTTCTGCACGCCCACCCACGGGTGGGCCGGCCGCGGCGGCACACCCAGAGGCACACGCAAACAGTTCCTGCACGCCCACCCACGGGTGGGCCGGCCGTGGCGGCACACCCAGTGGCATCACGCAAACAGTTCTGCACGCCCACCCACGGGTGGGCCGGCCGTGGCGGCACACCCAGAGGCACACGCAAGCCAGTTCTGCACGCCTCACTCCACGGGTGGGCCGGCCGTGGCGGCACACCCAGAGGCAACCGCAGAGCCCTTCTGCACGCCCACCCACGGGTGGGCCGGCCGTGGCGGCACACCCAGAGGCAACACGCAAGCCCTTCTGCACGCCCACTCCACGGGTGGGCCGGCCGTGGCGGCACACCCAGAGGCACACGCAAGCAGTTCTGCACGCCCACCCACGGGTGGGCCGGCCGTGGCGGCACACCCAGAGGCACACGCAAACAGTTCTGCACGCCCACTCCACGGGTGGGCCGGCCGTGGCGGCACACCCAGAGGCACACGCAAACAGTTCTGCACGCCCACCCACGGGTGGGCCGGCCGTGGCGGCACACCCAGAGGCACACGCAAACTCTTCTGCACGCCCACCCACGGGTGGGCCGGCCGTGGCGGCACACCCAGAGGCACACGCAAACACTTCTGCACGCCCACCCACGGGTGGGCCGGCCGTGGCGGCACACCCAGTGGCACACGCAAACAGTTCTGCACGCCCACCCACGGGTGGGCCGGCCGTGGCGGCACACCCAGAGGCAACCGCAGAACCCTTCTGCACGCCCACCCACGGGTGGGCCGGCCGTGGCGGCACACCCAGAGGCAACACGCAGGCACTTCTGCACGCCCACCCACGGGTGGGCCGGCCGTGGCGGCACACCCAGAGGCAACACGCAGAGCCCTTCTGCACGCCCACCCACGGGTGGGCCGGCCGTGGCGGCACACCCAGTGGCACACGCAAACAGTTCTGCACGCCCACCCACGGGTGGGCCGGCCGTGGCGGCACACCCAGAGGCACACCGCAGGCCCTTCTGCACGCCCACCCACGGGTGGGCCGGCCGTGGCGGCACACCCAGAGGCACACGCAAACACTTCTGCACGCCCACCCACGGGTGGGCCGGCCGTGGCGGCACACCCAGAGGCAACACGCAGGCCCTTCTGCACGCCCACCCACGGGTGGGCCGGCCGTGGCGGCACACCCAGAGGCACACGCGAAACAGTTCTGCACGCCCACCCACGGGTGGGCCGGCCGTGGCGGCACACCCAGAGGCACACGCAGGCCCTTCTGCACGCCCACCCACGGGTGGGCCGGCCGTGGCGGCACACCCAGAGGCACACGCAAACAGTTCTGCACGCCCACTCCACGGGTGGGCCGGCCGTGGCGGCACACCCAGAGGCACACGCAAGCCGTTCTGCACGCCCACCCACGGGTGGGCCGGCCGTGGCGGCACACCCAGAGGCAAACGCAGACCCTTCTGCACGCCCACCCACGGGTGGGCCGGCCGTGGCGGCACACCCAGAGGCACACGCAGACAGCTTCTGCACGCCCACCCACGGGTGGGCCGGCCGTGGCGGCACACCCAGAGGCAACACGCAAACCCTTCTGCACGCCCACCCACGGGTGGGCCGGCCGTGGCGGCACACCCAGAGGCACACGCAAATAGTTCTGCACGCCCACCCACGGGTGGGCCGGCCGTGGCGGCACACCCAGAGGCAACCGCAGGCCCTTCTGCACGCCCACCCACGGGTGGGCCGGCCGTGGCGGCACACCCAGAGGCACACGCAGACCCTTCTGCACGCTCACCCACGGGTGGGCCGGCCGTGGCGGCACACCCAGAGCCAAACGCAGACCCTTCTGCACGCCCACTCCACGGGTGGGCCGGGCCGTGGCGGCACACCCAGAGGCAACCGCTAGGCCCTTCTGCACGCCCACCCACGGGTGGGCCGGCCGTGGCGGCACACCCAGTGGCACACGCAGCTCTTCTGCACGCCCACCCACGGGTGGGCCGGCCGTGGCGGCACACCCAGAGGCACACGCAGGCCCTTCTGCACGCCCACCCACGGGTGGGCCGGCCGCGGCGGCACACCCAGTGGCACACGCAAACAGTTCTGCACGCCCACCCACGGGTGGGCCGCCGGGCGGCACACCCAGTGGCAACACGCAAACACTTCTGCACGCCCACCCACGGGTGGGCCGGCCGTGGCGGCACACCCAGTGGCACACGCAAACAGCTTCTGCACGCCCACCCACGGGTGGGCCGGCCGTGGCGGCACACCCAGAGGCAACACGCAAACCCTTCTGCACGCCCACCCACGGGTGGGCCGGCCGTGGCGGCACACCCAGTGGCATCACGCAAACACTTCTGCACGCCCACCCACGGGTGGGCCGGCCGTGGCGGCACACCCAGTGGCACACGCAAACAGTTCTGCACGCCCACCCACGGGTGGGCCGGCCGTGGCGGCACACCCAGAGGCAAACGCAGACCCTTCTGCACGCCCACTCCACGGGTGGGCCGGCCGTGGCGGCACACCCAGAGGCACACGCAGACACTTCTGCACGCCCACCCACGGGTGGGCCGGCCGTGGCGGCACACCCAGAGGCAACACGCAGGCCTTTCTGCACGCCCACCCACGGGTGGGCCGGCCGTGGCACACCCAGAGGCACCGAGTTCTGCACACCGCCAGTAGCGGCACACCCAGAGGCACGCAAACAGTTCTGCACGCCCACCCACGGGTGGGCCGGCCGTGGCGGCACACCCAGAGGCACACCGGCAGGTCCTTCTGCACGCCCACCCACGGGTGGGCCGGCCGTGGCGGCACACCCAGAGGCACACGCAAACAGTTCTGCACGCCCACTCACGGGTGGGCCGGCCGTGGCGGCACACCCAGAGGCAACACGCAAACCCTTCTGCACGCCCACCCACGGGTGGGCCGGCCGTGGCGGCACACCCAGAGGCACACGCAAACAGTTCTGCACGCCCACCCACGGGTGGGCCGGCCGTGGCGGCACACCCAGTGGCATCACGCAAACAGTTCTGCACGCCCACCCACGGGTGGGCCGGCCGTGGCGGCACACCCAGAGGCAACACGCAAACCCTTCTGCACGCCCACCCACGGGTGGGCCGGCCGTGGCGGCACACCCAGTGGCACACGCAAACACTTCTGCACGCCCACCCACGGGTGGGCCGGGCCGTGGCGGCACACCCAGTGGCACACGCAAACAGTTCTGCAGCGCCCACCCACGGGTGGGCCGGCCGTGGCGGCACACCCAGTGGCACACGCAAACAGTTCTGCACGCCCACCCACGGGTGGGCCGGCCGTGGCGGCACACCCAGAGGCAACACGCAAGCCCTTCTGCACGCCCACTCCACGGGTGGGCCGGCCGTGGCGGCACACCCAGAGGCACACGCAAACACGTTCTGCACGCCCACCCACGGGTGGGCCGGCCGTGGCGGCACACCCAGAGGCAACACGCAAACCCTTCTGCACGCCCACCCACGGGTGGGCCGGCCGTGTGCACACCCAGAGGCACACGCAGACACCTTCTGCACGCCCACCCACGGGTGGCCGGCCGTGGCGGCACACCCAGAGGCACACGCAAACAGTTCTGCACGCCCACCCACGGGTGGGCCGGCCGTGGCGGCACACCCAGAGGCACACGCAAACAGTTCTGCACGCCCACCCACGGTGGGCCGGCCGTGGCGGCACACCCAGAGGCAACACGCAGGCCCTTCTGCACGCCCACCCACGGGTGGGCCGGCCGTGGCGGCACACCCAGAGGCAACACGCAAAGGCACCTTCTGCACGCCCACTCCACGGGTGGGCCGGCCGTGGCGGCACACCCAGAGGCACACGCAAACAGTTCTGCACGCCCACCCACGGGTGGGCCGGCCGTGGCGGCACACCCAGAGGCACACGCAAACAGCTTCTGCACGCCCACCCACGGGTGGGCCGGCCGTGGCGGCACACCCAGAGGCACACGCAAACAGTTCTGCACGCCCACCCACGGGTGGGCCGGCCGTGGCGGCACACCCAGAGGCAAACGCAGGCCCTTCTGCACGCCCACCCACGGGTGGGCCGGCCGTGGCGGCACACCCAGAGGCAACACGCAGACACTTCTGCACGCCCACCCACGGGTGGGCCGGCCGTGGCGGCACACCCAGAGGCACACGCAAACACTTCTGCACGCCCACCCACGGGTGGGCCGGCCGTGGCGGCACACCCAGAGGCACACGCAAACAGTTCTGCACGCCCACCCACGGGTGGGCCGGCCGTGGCGGCACACCCAGTGGCATCACGCAAACAGTTCTGCACGCCCACCCACGGGTGGGCCGGCCGTGGCGGCACACCCAGAGGCACACCGCAGGCTCTTTCTGCACGCCCACCCACGGGTGGGCCGGCCGTGGCGGCACACCCAGTGGCACACGCAAACAGTTCTGCACGCTCACTCCACGGGTGGGCCGCCGTGGCGGCACACCCAGTGGCACACGCAAACAGTTCTGCACGCCTCACCCACGGGTGGGCCGGCCGTGGCGGCACACCCAGAGGCAACACGCAAACCCTTCTGCACGCCCACTCCACGGGTGGGCCGCTGGCGGCACACCCAGAGGCAAACGCAAACACTTCTGCACGCCCACCCACGGGTGGGCCGGGCCGTGGCGGCACACCCAGAGGCAAACGCAAACCGTTCTGCACGCTCCACTCCACGGGTGGGCCGGCCGTGGCGGCACACCCAGAGGCAAACCGCAGGCCCTTCTGCACGCTCCACTCCACGGGTGGGCCGGCCGTGGCGGCACACCCAGAGGCACAACGCAAACAGTTCTGCACGCCCACCCACGGGTGGGCCGGCCGTGGCGGCACACCCAGTGGGCACACGCAAACAGTTCTGCACGCCCACCCACGGGTGGGCCGGCCGTGGCGGCACACCCAGAGGCAACACGCAGGCACTTCTGCACGCCCACTCCACGGGTGGGCCGGCCGTGGCGGCACACCCAGAGGCAACACGCAAACACTTTCTGCACGCCCACCCACGGGTGGGCCGGCCGTGGCGGCACACCCAGTGGCACACGCAAACAGTTCTGCACGCCCACCCACGGGTGGGCCGGCCGTGGCGGCACACCCAGAGGCACACGCAAGCTCTTCTGCACGCCCACCCACGGGTGGGCCGGCCGTGGCGGCACACCCAGAGGCACACGCAAACAGTTCTGCACGCCCACCCACGGGTGGGCCGGCCGTGGCGGCACACCCAGAGGCAACACGCAAACAGCTTCTGCACGCCCACCCACGGGTGGGCCGGCCGTGGCGGCACACCCAGAGGCAACACGCAGACACTTCTGCACGCCCACCCACGGGTGGGCCGGCCGTGGCGGCACACCCAGAGGCAAACGCAGACACTTCTGCACGCCACCCACGGGTGGCCGGCCGTGGCGGCACACCCAGAGGCAAACGCAGACCCTTCTGCACGCCCACCCACGGGTGGGCCGGCCGTGGCGGCACACCCAGATGGCACACGCAAGACTTTCTGCACGCCCACCCACGGGTGGGCCGGCCGTGGCGGCACACCCAGTGGCACACGCAAGCACTTCTGCACGCTCACCCACGGGTGGGCCGGCCGTGGCGGCACACCCAGAGGCACACGCAAACAGTTCTGCACGCCACCCACGGGTGGGCCGGCCGTGGCGGCACACCCAGAGGCACACGCAAACAGTTCTGCACGCCCACCCACGGGTGGGCCGGCCGTGGCGGCACACCCAGAGGCACACGCAAGCAGTTCTGCACGCCCACCCACGGGTGGGCCGGCCGTGGCGGCACACCCAGAGGCACACGCAAACAGTTCTGCACGCCCACCCACGGGTGGGCCGGCCGTGGCGGCACACCCAGAGGCAACACGCAAGCAGCTTCTGCACGCCCACCCACGGGTGGGCCGGCCGTGGCGGCACACCCAGTGGCACACGCAAACAGTTCTGCACGCCCACCCACGGGTGGGCCGGCCGTGGCGGCACACCCAGTGGCACACGCAGACACTTCTGCACGCCCACTCCACGGGTGGGCCGGCCGTGGCGGCACACCCAGAGGCACACGCAGACAGTTCTGCACGCCCACTCCACGGGTGGGCCGGCCGTGGCGGCACACCCAGAGGCAACACGCAAACCCTTCTGCACGCCCACCCACGGGTGGGCCGGCCGTGGCGGCACACCCAGAGGCACACGCAAACACTTCTGCACGCCCACTCACGGGTGGGCCGGCCGTGGCGGCACACCCAGAGGCACACGCAAACAGTTCTGCACGCCCACCCACGGGTGGGCCGGCCGTGGCGGCACACCCAGAGGCAACACGCAGACCCTTCTGCACGCCCACCCACGGTGGGCCGGCCGTGGCGGCACACCCAGAGGCACACGCAAACAGTTCTGCACGCCCACCCACGGGTGGGCCGGCCGTGGCGGCACACCCAGAGGCAACACGCAAACCCTTCTGCACGCCCACTCCACGGGTGGGCCGGCCGTGGCGGCACACCCAGAGGCAAACGCAGACACTTCTGCACGCCCACCCACGGGTGGGCCGGCCGTGGCGGCAC
Organism: Luscinia luscinia; assembly: GCA_034336685.1. NCBI lineage: Eukaryota > Metazoa > Chordata > Aves > Passeriformes > Muscicapidae > Luscinia > Luscinia luscinia. The sequence continues at coordinate 19,893 of JAKWBO010000424.1, forward strand.
ACCCAGAGGCACACGCAAACAGTTCTGCACGCCCACTCCACGGGTGGGCCGGCCGTGGCGGCACACCCAGAGGCACACGCAAACCCTTCTGCACGCCCACCCACGGGTGGGCCGGCCGTGGCGGCACCCCCAGAGGCACACGCAAACAGTTCTGCACGCCCACTCCACGGGTGGGCCGGCCGTGGCGGCACACCCAGTGGATCACGCAAATAGTTCTGCACGCCCACCCACGGGTGAACCGGCCGTGGCGGCACACCCAGAGGCAACCGCAGGCCCTTCTGCACGCCCACCCACGGGTGGGCCGGCCGTGGCGGCACACCCAGTGGCACACGCAAACAGTTCTGCACGCCCACCCACGGGTTGGCCGGCCGTGGCGGCACACCCAGTGGCACACGCAAACACTTCTGCACGCCCACCCACGGGTGGGCCGGCCGTGGCGGCACACCCAGAGGCAACACGCAGGCTCTTCTGCACGCCCACTCCACGGGTGGGCCGGGCCGTGGCGGCACACCCAGAGGCACACGCAAACAGTTCTGCACGCCCACCCACGGGTGGGCCGGCCGTGGCGGCACACCCAGAGGCACACGCAGACAGCTTTCTGCACGCCCACTCCACGGGTGGGCCGGCCGTGGCGGCACACCCAGAGGCAACACGCAAACAGTTTCTGCACGCCCACCCACGGGTGGGCCGGCCGTGGCGGCACACCCAGAGGCACACGCAAACACTTCTGCACGCCCACCCACGGGTGGGCCGGCCGTGGCGGCACACCCAGTGGCACACGCAAACAGTTCTGCACGCCCACCCACGGGTGGGCCGGCCGTGGCGGCACACCCAGAGGCACACGCAAACAGCTTCTGCACGCCCACTCCACGGGTGGGCCGGCCGTGGCGGCACACCCAGAGGCAACACGCAAACACTTCTGCACGCCACTCCACGGGTGGGCCGGCCGTGGCGGCACACCCAGTGGCACACGCGAACAGTTCTGCACGCCCACCCACGGGTGGGCCGGCCGTGGCGGCACACCCAGAGGCAACACGCAAACCTTCTGCACGCCCACCCACGGGTGGGCCGGCCGTGGCGGCACACCCAGAGGCACACGCAGACACTTCTGCACGCCCACCCACGGGTGGGCCGGCCGTGGCGGCACACCCAGAGGCAAACGCAAACCCTTCTGCACGCCCACCCACGGGTGGGCCGGCCGTGGCGGCACACCCAGTGGCACACGCAAACAGTTCTGCACGCCCACCCACGGGTGGGCCGGCCGTGGCGGCACACCCAGAGGCACACGCAGACCCTTCTGCACGCCCACCCACGGGTGGGTCGGCCGTGGCGGCACACCCAGAGGCAACCGCAGGCCCTTCTGCACGCTCCACCCACGGGTGGGTCGGCCGTGGCGGCACACCCAGAGGCACACGCAAACAGTTCTGCACGCCCACCCACGGGTGGGCCGGCCGTGGCGGCACACCCAGAGGCAACACGCAAACACTTCTGCACGCCCACCCACGGGTGGGCCGGCCGTGGCGGCACACCCAGAGGCACACGCAAACAGTTCCTGCACGCCCACCCACGGGTGGGCCGGCCGTGGCGGCACACCCAGTGGCAACACGCAAACCGTTCTGCACGCCCACCCACGGGTGGGCCGGCCGTGGCGGCACACCCAGAGGCACACGCAAGCAGTTCTGCACGCCCACCCACGGGTGGGCCGGCCGTGGCGGCACACCCAGAGGCACACGCAAACACTTCTGCACGCCCACTCCACGGGTGGGCCGGCCGTGGCGGCACACCCAGAGGCACACGCAAACACTTCTGCACGCCCACTCCACGGGTGGGCCGGCCGTGGCGGCACACCCAGTGGCACACGCAAACAGTTCTGCACGCCCACCCACGGGTGGGCCGGCCGTGGCGGCACACCCAGAGGCAAACGCAGAACCCTTCTGCACGCCACTCCACGGGTGGGCCGGCCGTGGCGGCACACCCAGAGGCAACACGCAAACACGTTCTGCACGCCCACCCACGGGTGGGCCGGCCGTGGCGGCACACCCAGAGGCAACACGCAAACAGTTCTGCACGCTCACCCACGGGTGGGCCGGCCGTGGCGGCACACCCCAGAGGCAACACGCAGGCCCTTCTGCACGCCCACTCCACGGGTGGGCCGGCCGTGGCGGCACACCCAGTGGCACACGCAAGCAGTTCTGCACGCCACCCACGGGTGGGCCGGCCGTGGCGGCACACCCAGAGGCAACACGCAGGCCCTTCTGCACGCCCACCCACGGGTGGGCCGGCCGTGGCGGCACACCCAGTGGCACACGCAAACAGTTCTGCACGCCCACTCCACGGGGTGGGCCGGCCGCGGCGGCACACCCAGTGGCACACGCAAACAGTTCTGCACGCCAACCCACTCGGGTGGGCCGCCGTGGCGGCACACCCAGAGGCACACGCAAACAGCTTTTCTGCACGCCCACCCACGGGTGGGCCGGCCGTGGCGGCACACCCAGAGGCAACACGCAGACAGCTTCTGCACGCCCACCCACGGGTGGGCCGGCCGTGGCGGCACACCCAGAGGCACACGCAAACCGTTCTGCACGCCCACTCCACGGGTGGGCCGGCCGTGGCGGCACACCCAGAGGCAACACGCAGGCACTTCTTGCACGCCCACCCACGGGTGGGCCGGCCGTGGCGGCACACCCAGAGGCAACACGCAACCAGTTCTGCACGCCCACCCACGGGTGGGCCGGCCGTGGCGGCACACCCAGTGGATCACGCAAACAGTTCTGCACGCCCACCCACGGGTGGGCCGGCCGTGGCGGCACACCCAGAGGCACACGCAAGCACCTTCTGCACGCCCACCCACGGGTGGGCCGGCCGTGGCGGCACACCCAGAGGCACACGCAAACAGTTCTGCACGCCCACTCACGGGTGGGCCGGCCGTGGCGGCACACCCAGAGGCAACACGCAAACAGCTTCTGCACGCCCACCCACGGGTGGGCCGGCCGTGGCGGCACACCCAGAGGCAACTGCAGGCCCTTCTGCACGCCCACTCCACGGGTGGGCCGGCCGCTTAGCTTGGCACACCCAGAGGCACACGCAAACTGTTCTGCACGCCCACCCACGGGTGGGCCGTCCGGGCGGCACACCCAGAGGCAACACGCAAACACTTCTGCACGCCCACCCACGGGTGGGCCGGCCGTGGCGGCACACCCAGAGGCACACCGCAGAACCCTTCTGCACGCTCCACCCACGGGTGGGCCGGCCGTGGCGGCACACCCAGAGGCAAACGCGAACCCTTCTGCACGCCACTCCACGGGTGGGCCGGCCGTGGCGGCACACCCAGAGGCAACCCTAGGCCCTTCTGCACGCCCACCCACGGGTGGGCCGGCCGTGGCGGCACACCCCAGTGGCAACACGCAAGCTCTTCTGCACGCCCACCCACGGGTGGGCCGGCCGTGGCGGCACACCCAGAGGCACACGCAAACAGTTCTGCACGCCCCACTCCACGGGTGGGCCGGCCGTGGCGGCACACCCAGTGGCACACGCAAACAGTTCTGCACGCCCCACCCACGGGTGGGCCGGCCGTGGCGGCACACCCAGTGGCACACGCAAACAGTTCTGCACGCCCACCCACGGGTGGGCCGGCCGTGGCGGCACACCCAGAGGCACACGCAAACCCTTCTGCACGCCCACCCACGGGTGGGCCGGCCGTGGCGGCACACCCAGAGGCAACACGCAGGCACTTCTGCACGCCCACCCACGGGTGGGCCGGCCGTGGCGGCACACCCAGAGGCACACGCAAACCCTTCTGCACGCCCACTCCACGGGTTGGGCCGGCCGTGGCGGCACACCCAGTGGCACACGCAAACACTTCTGCACGCCCACCCACGGGTGGGCCGGCCGTGGCGGCACACCCAGAGGCACACGCAAACAGCTTCTGCACGCCCCACCCCACGGGTGGGCCGGCCGTGGCGGCACACCCAGAGGCAACACGCAAACCCTTCTGCACGCCCACTCCACGGGTGGGCCGGCCGTGGCGGCACACCCAGAGGCAACACGCAAACAGTTCTGCACGCCCACCCACGGGTGGGCCGGCCGTGGCGGCACACCCAGAGGCAAACGCAGGCCCTTCTGCACGCCCACTCCACGGGTGGGCCGGCCGTGGCGGCACACCCAGTGGCACACGCAAACAGTTCTGCACGCCCACCCACGGGTGGGCCGGCCGTGGCGGCACACCCAGTGGCATCACGCAAACAGTTCTGCACGCCCACCCACGGGTGGGCCGGTCGTGGCGGCACACCCAGTGGCATCACGCAAACAGTTCTGCACGCCCACCCACGGGTTGGCCGGCCGTGGCGGCACACCCAGTGGCATCACGCAAACAGTTCTGCACGCCCACCCACGGGTGGGCCGGCCGTGGCGGCACACCCAGAGGCACACGCAAACAGTTCTGCACGCCCACCCACGGGTGGGCCGGCCGTGGCGGCACACCCAGAGGCACACGCAAACAGTTCTGCACGCCCCACCCACGGGTGGGCCGGCCGTGGCGGCACACCCAGAGGCAACACGCAAACCCTTTCTGCACGCCCACCCACGGGTGGGCCGGCCGTGGCGGCACACCCAGAGGCAAACGCAAACCCTTCTGCACGCCCACCCACGGGTGGGCCGGCCGTGGCGGCACACCCAGTGGCACACGCAAACACTTCTGCACGCCCACTCCACGGGTGGGCCGGCCGTGGCGGCACAGCCCCCCCAGTGGCACACGCAAACAGTTCTGCACGCCCACTCCACGGGTGGGCCGGCCGTGGCGGCACACCCAGAGGCAACACGCAAACCCTTCTGCACGCCCCACCCACGGGTGGGCCGGCCGTGGCGGCACACCCAGAGGCAAACGCAGGCACTTCTGCACGCCCACCCACGGGTGGGCCGGCCGTGGCGGCACACCCAGAGGCAAACCCAGGCCCTTCTGCACGCCCCCACCCACGGGTGGGCCGGCCGTGGCGGCACACCCAGAGGCAACCGCAGGCCCTTCTGCACGCCCACCCACGAGTGGGCCGGCCGTGGCGGCACACCCAGAGGCACACGCAGAACAGTTCTGCACGCCCACCCACGGGTGGGCAGGCCGTGGCGGCACACCCAGAGGCAACCGCAGGCTCTTCTGCACTCCCCACTCCACGGGTGGGCCGGCCGTGGCGGCACACCCAGAGGCAAACGCAAACCCTTCTGCACGCCCAACCTCACGGGTGGGCCGGCCGTGGCGTGCACCCCCAGAGGCACACGCAAACAGTTCTGCACGCCCACCCACGGGTGGGCCGGCCGTGGCGGCACACCCAGTGGATCACGCAAACAGTTCTGCACGCCCACCCACGGGTTGGCCGGCCGTGGCGGCACATCCAGTGGCACACGCAAACAGTTCTGCACGCCCACCCACGGTGGGCCGGCCGTGGCGGCACACCCAGAGGCAACACGCAGGCACTTCTGCACGCCCACTCCACGGGTGGGCCGGGCCGTGGCGGCACACCCAGAGGCACACGCAAACCGTTCTGCACGCCCACCCACGGGTGGGCCGGCCGTGGCGGCACACCCAGAGGCACACGCAAACAGTTCTGCACGCCCACCCACGGGTGGGCCGGCCGTGGCGGCACACCCAGAGGCAACTGCAGACCGTTCTGCACGCCCACCCACGGGTGGGCCGGCCGTGGCTGCACACCCAGAGGCACACGCAAACAGTTTCTGCACGCCCACCCACGGGTGGGCCGGCCGTGGCGGCACACCCAGAGGCAACCGCAAACCTCTTCTGCACGCCCACCCACGGGTAGGGCCGGCAGTGGCGGCACACCCAGGGATCACGCAAACAGTTCTGCACGCCCACTCCACGGGTTGGCCGGCCGTGGCGGCACACCCAGAGGCAACACGCAAACCCTTCTGCACGCCCACTCCACGGGTGGGCCGGCCGTGGCGGCACACCCAGAGGCACACGCAGGCACGTTCTGCACGCCCACCCACGGGTGGGCCGGCCGTGGCGGCACACCCAGTGGCACACGCAAACAGTTCTGCACGCCCACCCACGGGTGGGCCGGCCGTGGCGGCACACCCATTGGCACACGCAAACAGTTCTGCACGCCCACTCCACGGGTGCGCCGGCCGGCGGGCACACCCAGAGGCACACGCAAACAGTTCTGCACGCCCACCCACGGGTGGGCCGGCCGTGGCGGCACACCCAGAGGCAAACGCAGAACCTTCTGCACGCCCACCCACGGGTGGGCCGGCCGTGGCGGCACACCCAGAGGCAAACGCAAACACTTCTGCACGCCCCACTCCACGGATGGGCCGGCCGTGGCGGCACACCCAGAGGCAACACGCAAACACTTTTCTGCACGCCCCACCCACGGGTGGGCCGGCCGTGGCGGCACACCCAGTGGCACACGCAAACAGTTCTGCACGCCCACCCACGGGTGGGCCGGCCGTGGCGGCACACCCAGAGGCAACGCAGAACCCTTCTGCACGCCCACCCACGGGTGGGCCGGCCGTGGCGGCACACCCAGAGGCAACCGCAGGCCCTTCTGCACGCCCACCCACGGGTGGGCCGGCCGTGGCGGCACACCCAGAGGCACACTCAAAGCAGTTTTGCACGCCCACCCACGGGTGGGCCGGCCGTGGCGGCACACCCAGAGGCAACCGCAGGCCCTTCTGCACCACCCACTCCACGGGTGGGCCGGCCGTGGCGGCACACCCAGAGGCACAACGCAAACAGTTCTGCACTCCCACCCACGGGTGGGCCAGGCCGTGGCGGCACACCCAGAGGCAACCGCAGGCTCTTCTGCACTCCTCACTCCACGTGGTGGGCCGGCCGTGGCGGCACACCCAGAGGCACACGCAAACAGTTCTGCACGCCCACTCACGGGTGGGCCGGCCGTGGCGGCACACCCAGAGGCACAACGCAAACCCTTCTGCACGCCTCCACCCACGGGTGGGCCGGCCGTGGCGGCACACCCAGAGGCACACGCAAACAGTTCTGCACGCCCACCCACGGGTGGGCCGGCCGTGGCGGCATACCCAGTGGATCACGCAAACAGTTCTGCACGCCCACCCACGGGTGGGTCGGCCGTGGGCGGGGCACACCCAGAGGCACACGCAGGCCCTTCTGCACGCCTACACCCACGGGTGGGCCGGCCGTGGCGGCACACCCAGAGGCAAACGCAAACCCTTCTGCACGCCCCACCCGCGGGTGGGCCGGCTGTGGCGGCACAACCAGAGGCACACGCACACAGTTCTGCACGCCCACCCGCGGGTGGGCCGGCCATGGTGGCACACCCAGAGGCAACTGCAGGCCCTTCTGCACGCCCACCCACGGGTGGGCCGGCCGTGGCGGCACACCCAGAGGCACACGCAAACAGTTCTGCACGCCCACCCACGGGTGGGCCGGCAGAGGCGGCACACCCAGAGGCAACCCTAGGCCCTTCTGCACGCCTACTCCACGTGGTGGGCCGGCCGTGGCGGCACACCCAGTGGCACACGCAAAGAGTTTTGCACGCCTACCCATCGGGTGGGTCGGCCGTGGGCGGCACACCCAGTGGCACACGCAGAAAGTTCTACACGCCAACTCCATCGGTGGGCCGGCCGTGGCAGCACACCCAGTGGCACACGCAAACAGTTCTGCACGCCCACCCACGGCCTGGGCCGGCCGTGGCGGCACACTTAGTGGCACACGCAAACAGTTCTGCACGCCCACCCACGGGTGGGCCGGCCGTGGCGGCACACCCAGAGGCAAACGCAAACCCTTCTGCACGCCTCACCCACGGGTGGGCCGGCCGTGGCGGCACACCCAGAGGCAAACGCAGGCACTTCTGCACGCCCACCCACGGGTGGGCCGGCCGTAGCGGCACACCCAGAGGCAAACCCAGGCTCTTCTGGCACGCCTACCCACGGTGGGCCGGCCGCGGCTGCACATCCAGTGGCACACGCAAACAGTTCTGCACGCCCACTCCACGGGTTGGCCGGCCGTGGGCGTGCACACCCAGAGGCACACGCAGGCTCTTCTGCACGCCTTACCCACGGGTGGGCCGGCCGTGGCGGCACACCCAGAGGCAAACGCAAACCCCTTCTGCACGCCTACCCGCTGGTGGGCCGGCTGTGGCGGCACAACCAGAGGCACACGCAACAAGTTTGCACGCCTCACCCGCCGGGTGGGCCGGGCCGTGGGTGGCACACCCAGAGGCAACTGCAGGCCCTTCTGCACGCCTTCACCCACGGGTCGGCCGGCCGTGGCGGCACACCCAGAGGCACACGCAAACAGTTCTGCACGCCCACCCACGGGTGGGCCGGCCGTGGCGGCACACCCAGAGGCAACCGCAGGCTCTTCTGCACGCCCCACCCACGGGTGGGCCGGACGTGGCGGCACACCCAGAGCCAAACGGGACCCTTCTGCACGCCTTCACCCATCGGGTGGGCCGGCCGTGGCGGCACACCCAGAGGCAAACGCAAACCCTTCTGCACGCCTTCACCCATCGTGGTGGGCCGGCCGTGGCGGCACACCCAGAGGCAACCCTAGGCCCTTCTGCACGCCCCACCCACGGGTGGGCCGGCCGTGGCGGCACACCTAGTGGCACACGCAAGCTCTTCTGCACGCCTACCCACGGTGGGTCGGCCGTGGCGGCACACCCAGGGGCACACGCAAAGAGTTTTGCACGCCCACTCCACGGGTGCGCCGGCCGTGGCGGCACACCCAGTGGCACACGCAAACAGTTCTGCACGCCTCACCCACTTGTGGGCCGGCCGCTGGCAGCACACCCAGAGGCAAACGCAAACCGTTCTGCACGCCCCACTCCACGGGTGGGCCGGCCGTGGCGGCACACCCCAGAGGCAAACGCAGGCACTTCTGCACGCCTACCCACGCGGTGGGCCGGCCGTGGCAGCACACCCAGAGGCAAACGCAAACCCTTCTGCACGCCCCACCCACGGGTGGGCCGGCCGTGGCGGCACACCCAGTGGCACACGCAAAGACTTTTGCACGCCCCACCCACGGGTGGGCCGGCCGTGGCGTCACACCCAGTGGCACACGCAAACAGTTCTGCACGCCCACCCACGGTGGGCCGGACGGGCGGCACACCCAGAGGCAAACGCAAACCCTTCTGCACGCCTTCACTCCACGGGTGGGCCGGCCGTGGCGGCACACCCAGAGGCACACGCAAACAGTTCTGCACGCCTACCCACGTGGTGGGCCGGCCGTGGCGGCACACCCAGAGGCAAACCCAGGCCCCTTCTGCACCCCCACCCACGGGTGGGCCGGCCGTGGCGGCACACCCAGTGACACACGCAAACAGTTCTGCACGCCCACCCACGGGTGGGCCAGCCGTGGCGGCACACCCAGTGGATCACGCAAACAGTTCTGCACGCCCCACCCACGGGTTGGCCGGTAGTGGCGGCACACCCAGTGGATCACGCAAACAGTTCTGCACGCCCCACTCCACGGGTTGGCCGGCCGTGGCGGCACACCCAGTGGATCACGCAACCGTTCTGCACGCCCACCCACGGGTTGACCGGCCGTGGCGGCACAACCAGAGGCACACGCAAACAGTTCTGCACGCCCACTCCACGGGTGCGCCGGCCGTGGCGGCACAACCAGGGGCACACGCAAACACTTCTGCACGCCCACCCATGGGTGGGCCTGCCGTGGTGGCACACCCAGAGGCAACCGCAATCCCTTCTGCACGCCCACCCACGGGTGGGCCGGCCGTGGCGACACACCCCAGAGGCAAACGCAAACCCTTCTGCACGCCCCACCCACGGGTGGGCCGGCCGTGGCGGCACACCCAGAGGCACACGCAAGCACTTCTGCACGCCCACCCACGGGTGGGCCGGCCGTGGCGGCACACCCAGTGGCACACGCAAACAGTTCTGCACGCCCACCCACGGGTGGGCCGGCCGTGGCAGCACACCCAGTGGCACACGCGAACAGTTCTTGCACGCTTCACCCACGGGTGGGCCGGCCGTGGCGGCACACCCAGTGGCACACGCAAACAGTTCTGCACGCCCACTCCACGGGTGGGCCGGCCGTGGCGGCACACCCAGAGGCAAACGCAAACCCTTCTGCACGCCCACCCACGGGTGGGCCGGCCGTGGCGGCACACCCAGAGGCAAACGCAGGCACTTCTGCACGCCCACCCACGGGTGGGCCGGCCGTGGCGGCACACCCAGAGGCAAACGCAAACAGTTCTGCACGCCCAGCCACGGGTGGGCCGGCCGTGGCGGCACACCCAGAGGCAACCGCAGGCCCTTGCACACCCACCGACGTATCGGCCGGCCGTGGCGGCACACCCAGAGGCAACCGCAGGCCCTTCTGCACGCCCACTCACGGGTGGGCCGGCCGTGGCGGCACACCCAGAGGCAAACGCAAACCCTTCTGCACGCCTTCACCCACGGGTGGGCCGGCCGTGGCGGCACACCCAGAGGCACACGCAAACAGCCTTCCTGCACGCCCACCCACGGGTGGGCCGGCCGTGGCGGCATACCCAGTGGATCACGCAAACAGTTCTGCACGCCCACCCACGGGTTGGCCGGCCGTGGCGGCACATCCAGTGGCACACGCAAACAGTTCTGCACGCCCACCCACGGGTGGGCCGGCCGTGGCGGCACACCCACAGGCACACGCAGGCCCTTCTGCACGCCCACCCACGGGTGGGCCGGCCGTGGCGGCACACCCAGAGGCAAACGCAAACCCTTCTGCACGCCCACCCGCGGGTGGGCCGGCTGTGGCGGCACAACCAGAGGCACACGCAAACAGTTCTGCACGCCCACCCATGGGTGGGCCGGCCGTGGTGGCACACCCAGAGGCAACTGCAGACCCTTCTGCACGCCCACCCACGGGTGGGCCGGACGTGGCGGCACACCCAGAGCCAAACGCGGACTCCTTCTGCACGCCCCACCCACGGGTGGGCCGGCCGTGGCGGCACACCCAGAGGCAAACGCAAACCCTTCTGCACGCCCACCCACGGGTGGGCCGGCCGTGGCGGCACACCCAGAGGCAACTCCTAGGCCCTTCTGCACGCCCACTCCACGGGTGGGCCGGCCGTGGCGGCACACCCAGAGGCACACGCAAACAGTTCTGCACGCCCACCCACGGGTGCGCCGGCCGTGGCGGCACACCAAGTGGCACACGCAAACAGTTCTGCACGCCCACCCACGGGTGGGCCGGCCGTGGCAGCACACCCAGTGGCACACGCAAACAGTTCTGCACGCCCACTCCACGGTAGGGCCGGCCGCTGGCGGCACACCCAGAGGCAAACGCAAACCCTTCTGCACGCCCACTCACGGGTGGGCCGGCCGTGGCGGCACACCCAGAGGCAAACGCAGGCACTTCTGCACGCCCACCCACGGGTGGGCCGGCCGTGGCAGCACACCCAGAGGCACACGCAAACAGTTCTGCACGCCCACCCACGGGTGCGCCGGCCGTGGCGGCACAACCAGGGGCACACGCAAACACTTCTGCACGCCCCACCCATGGGTGGGCCTGCCGTGGCGGCACACCCAGAGGCAACCGCAATCCCTTCTGCACGCCCACCCACGGGTGGGCCGGCCGTGGCGACACACCCAGGAGGCAAACGCAAACCCTTCTGCACGCCCCACCCACGGGTGGGCCGGCCGTGGCGGCACACCCAGTGGCACACGCAAAGAATTTTGCACGCCCACCCACGGGTGGGCCGGCCGTGGCGGCACACCCAGAGGCAAACGCAAACCTCTTCTGCACGCCTCACTCCATCGTGGTGGGCCGGCCGTGGCGGCACACCCAGAGGCAAACGCAGGCACTTCTGCACGCCCACTCCACGGGTGGGCCGGCCGTGGCGGCACACCCAGAGGCAAACGCAAACAGTTCTGCACGCCCAGCCACGGGTGGGCCGGCCGTGGCGGCACACCCAGAGGCAACCGCAGGCCCTTTTGCACACCCACCGACGGTCGGCCGGCCGTGGCGGCACACCCAGAGGCAACCGCAGGCCCTTCTGCACGCTCACTCACGGGTGGGCCGGCCGTGGCGGCACACCCAGAGGCAAACGCAAACCCTTCTGCACGCCTACACCCACGTGGTGGGCCGGCCGGGCGGGCACACCCAGAGGCACACGCAAACAGTTCTGCACGCCCACCCACGGGTGGGCCGGCCGTGGCGGCATACCCAGTGGATCACGCAAACAGTTCTGCACGCCCACCCACGGGTTGGCCGGCCGTGGCGGCACATCCAGTGGCACACGCAAACAGTTCTGCACGCCACTCCACGGGTGGGCCGGCCGTGGCGGCACACCCACAGGCACACGCAGGCCCTTCTGCACGCCCCACCCACGGGTGGGCCGGCCGTGGCGGCACACCCAGAGGCAAACGCAAACCCTTCTGCACGCCCACTCGCATGGTGGGCCGGCTGTGGCGGCACAACCAGAGGCACACGCAAACAGTTCTGCACGCCCACCCATGGGTGGGCCGGCCGTGGTGGCACACCCAGAGGCAACTGCAGACCCTTCTGCACGCCCACCCACGGGTGGGCCGGACGTGGCGGCACACCCAGAGCCAAACGGGGGACCCTTCTGCACGCCTTCACCACGTGGTGGGCCGGCCGTGGCGGCACACCCAGAGGCAAACGCAAACCCTTCTGCACGCCTTCACTCCACGGGTGGGCCGGCCGTGGCGGCACACCCAGAGGCAACCCTAGGCCCTTCTGCACGCCCCACCCACGGGTGGGCCGGCCGTGGCGGCACACCCAGGGGCACACGCAAACAGTTTTGCACGCCCACCCACGGGTGCGCCGGCCGTGGCGGCACATCAAGTGGCACACGCAAACAGTTCTGCACGCCCACCCACTGGTGGGCCGGCCGTTGGCGTGCACACCCAGAGGCAAACGCAAACCGCTTCTGCACTCCCCACTCCACGGGTGGGGCGGCCGTGGGCGTGCACACCCAGAGGCAAACGTAGGCACTTCTGCACGCCCCACCCACGTGTGGGCCGGCCGTGGCGGCACACCCAGAGGCAAACGCAAACCTTCTGCACGCCCACTCCACGGGTGGGCCGGCCGTGGCAGCACACCCAGTGGCACACGCAAAGACTTTTGCACGCCCACCCACGGGTGGGCCGGCCGTGGCGCCACACCCAGTGGCACACGCAAACAGTTCTGCACGCCTTCACCCACGTGTGGGCCGGCCGTGGCGGCACACCCAGAGGCAAACGCAAACCCTTCTGCACGCCCACTCCACGGGTGGGGCGGCCGTGGCGGCACACCCAGAGGCACACGCAAACAGTTCTGCACGCCCACCCACGGGTGGGCCGGCCGTGGCGGCACACCCTGAGGCAAACCCAGGCTCTTCTGCACGCCTACCCACGGGTGGGCCGGCCGTGGCGGCACACCCAGAGGCAACCGCAGGCCCTTCTGCACACCCACCCACGAATGGGCCGGCCGTAGCGGCACACCCAGAGGCACACGCAAACAAGTTCTGGACGCCCACCCACGGGTGGGCAGGCCGTGGCGGCACACCCAGAGGCAACCGCAGGCCCTTCTGCACGCCCCACTCACGGGTGGGTCGGCCGTGGCGGCACCCCCAGAGGCACACGCAAACAGTTCTGCACGCCTACCCATCGGGTGGCCGGCCGGGCGTGCACACCCAGTGGATCACGCAAATAGTTCTGCACGCCCACCACGGGTGAACCGGCCGTGGAGGCACACCCAGAGGCAAACCGCAGGCCCTTCTGCACACTCCACCCACGGGTGGGCCGGCCGTGGCGGCACACCCAGAGGCACACGCAAACAGTTCTGCACGCCAACCCACGGGTGGGCCGGCCGTGGCGGCACACACAGAGCTTCACGCAGGCTCTTCTGCACGCCCACTCACGGGTGGGCGGGCCGTGGCGGCACACCCAGAGGCACACGCAACAAGTTTGCACGCCTCACCCACGGGTGGGCCGGCCGTGGCTGTAAACCCAGAGGCAACCGACGGCTATTCTGCACGCCCACCCACGGGTGGGTCGGCCGTGGCGGCACACCCAGAGGCAACCGCAGGCACTTCTGCACGCCCACCGACGGGTGGGTCGGCCGTGGCGGCACACCCAGAGGCAACCGCAAACCCTTCTGCACGCCCCACCCACGGGTAGGCCGGCCGTGGCGGCACACCCAGTGGCACCCGCAAACACTTCTGCATCGCCTACCCACGGGTGGGCCGGCCGTGGCGGCACACCCAGTGACACACGCAAACAAGTTCTGTACGCTCACCCACGGGTGGGCCAGCCGTGGCGGCACACCCAGTGGATCACGCAAACAGTTCTGCACGCCCACCCACGGGTTGGCCGGCAGTGGCGGCACACCCAGTGGATCACGCAAACAGTTCTGCACGCCCACTCCACGGGTTGGCCGGCCGTGGCGGCACACCCAGTGGATCACGCAAACAGTTCTGCACGCCCCACCCACGGGTTGACCGGCCGTGGCGGCACACCCAGAGGCACATGCAAAGAGTTCTGCACGCCCACCCACGGGTGGGCCGGCCGTGGCGGCACAACCAGAGGCACACGCAGAACACTTCTGCACGCCCCCTCCACGGGTGGGCCGGCCGTGGCGGCACACCCAGAGGCAACCGCAACCTTTTCTGCACGCCCACCCACGGGTGGGCCGGCCGTGGCGGCACATCCAGTGGCACACGCAAAAGTTCTGCACGCCCACCCAAGGGTGGGCCGGCCGTGGCGGCACACCCAGTAGATCACGCAAACAGTTCTGCACGCCCACCCACGGGTTGGCCGTCCGTGGCAACACATCCAGTGGCACACGCAAACAGTTCTGCACGCCCACCCACGGGTGGGCCGGCCGTGGCGGCACACCCAGAGGCAAACGCAGGCACTTCTGCACGCTTCACTCCACGGTGGGCCGCCGTGGCGTGCACACCCAGAGCCAACCCCAGGACCTTCTGCACGCCCACCCACGGGTGGGCCGGCCGTGGCGGCACACCCAGAGGCACACGCAAACAGTTCTGCACGCCCACCCACGGGTGGGCCGGCCGTGGCGGCACACCCAGAGGCAACTGCAGGCCCTTCTGCACGCGACACCCACGGGTGGGCCGGCCGTGGTGGCACACCCAGAGGCAATTGCAGGCCCTTCTGCACGCTTTCCCCACGTGGTGGCCGGCCGTGGCGGCACAGCCATTGGCACACGCAAACAGTTCTGCACGCCCACCACGGGTGAACCGGCCGTGGAGGCACACCCAGAGGCAACCGCAGGCCGTTCTGCACACCCATCCACGGGTGGGTCGGCCGGGCGTGCACACCCAGTGGCACACGCAAACAATTCTGCACGCCCACCCACGGGTGGGCCGGCCGTGGCGGCACACCCAGTGGCACACGCAAACAGTTCTGCACGCCGCCCACGGGTGGGCCGGCCGCGGCGTGCACACAAAGAGCTTCACGCAGGCTCTTCTGCACGCCCACCCACGGGTGGGCGGCCGTGGCGGCACACCCAGAGGCACACGCAAACAGTTCTGCACGCCTACCCACGGGAGGGCCGGCCGTGGCTGTAAACCCAGAGGCAACCGACGGCTATTCTGCACGCCCACTCCACGGGTGGGCCGGCCGTGGCGGCACACCCAGAGGCAACCGCAGGCACTTCTGCACGCCCACCGACGGGTGGGCCGGCCGTGGCGGCACACCCAGAGGCAAACGCAAACCCTTCTGCACGCCCACCCACGGGTGGGCCGGACGTGGCAGCACACCCAGAGGAACCGCAAACACTTCTGCACGCCCACTCCACGGGTGGGCCGGCCGTGGCGACACACCCAGAGGCAAACGCAGTCACTTCTGCACGCCCACCCACGGGTGGGCCGGCCGTGGCGGCACACCCAGAGGCAACTCCCAGGCTCTTTCTGCACGCCTACCCACGGGTGGGCCGGCTGTGGCGGCACAACCAGAGGCACACGCAAACAGTTCTGCACGCCTCACCCGCTGGTGGGCCGGCCGTGGTGGCACACCCAGAGGCAACTGCAGGCTCTTCTGCACGCCTACCCACGGGTGGGCCGGCCGTGGCGGCACAGCCAGAGGCACACGCAAACAGTTCTGCACGCCCACCCACGGGTGGGCCGGCCGTGGCGGCACACCCAGAGGCAACCGCAGGCCCTTCTGCACGCCTCACCCACGGGTGGGCCGGACGTGGCGGCACACCCAGAGCCAAACGCGGACCCTTCTGCACGCCTTCACCCACGGGTGGGCCGGACGTGGCGGCACACCCAGAGCCAAAGCGACCCTTCTGCACGCCCACTCCACGGGTGGGCCGGCCGTGGCGGCACACCCAGAGGCAACCCTAGGCTCTCTCCTGCACGCCCCACCCACGGGTGGGCCGGCCGTGGCGGCACACCTAGTGGCACACGCAAGCTCTTCTGCACGCCTACCCACGGGAGGGCCGGCCGTGGCGGCACACCCAGTGGCACACGCAAACAGTTTTGCACGCCCACTCCACGGGTGCGCCGGCCGTGGCGGCACATCCAGTGGCACACGCGAAATAGTTCTTGCACGCCTCACCCACGGGTGGGTCGTCCGTGGCAGCACACCCAGTGGCACACGCAAACAGTTCTGCACGCCTTCACCCACGGTGTGGGCCGGCCGTGGCGGCACACCCAGAGGCAAACGCAAACCCTTCTGCACGCCTCACTCCATCGGGTGGGGCGGCCGTGGCGGCACACCCAGAGGCAAACGCAGGCACTTCTGCACGCCCACCCACGTGTGGGCCGGCCGTGGCGGCACACCCAGAGGCAAACGCAAACCCTTCTGCACGCTTCACTCCACGGGTGGGCCGGCCGTGGCGGCACACCCAGTGGCACACGCAAAGACTTTTGCACGCCCACCCACGGGTGGGCCGGCCGTGGCGCCACACCCAGTGGCACACGCAAACAGTTCTGCACGCCCACCCACGTGTGGGCCGGCCGTGGCGGCACACCCAGAGGCAAACGCAAACCCTTCTGCACGCCTACTCCACGGGTGGGGCGGCCGTGGCGGCACACCCAGAGGCAAACGCAGGCACTTCTGCACGCCCACTCCACGGCTGGGCCGGCCGTGGCGGCACACCCTGAGGCAAACCCAGGCCATTCTGCACGCCCACCCACGGGTGGGCCGGCCGTGGCGGCACACCCAGAGGCAACCGCAGGCCCTTCTGCACACCGGCCGTAGAGGCACACCCAGAGGCACACAGCAAACAGTTCTGCACGCCCACCCACGGGTGGGCAGGCCGTGGCGGCACACCCAGAGGCAACCGCAGGCCCTTCTGCACGCCTCTTACTCACGGGTGGGTCGGCCGTGGGCGGGCACACCCAGAGGCACACGCAAACAGTTCTGCACGCCCACTCACGGGTGGGCCGGCCGTGGCGGCACACCCAGAGGCAAACGCAAACCCTTCTGCACGCCTAACCACGGGTGGGCCGGCCGTGGCGGCACCCCCAGAGGCACACTCAAACAGTTCTGCACGCCCACCCACGGGTGGGCCGGCCGTGGCGGCACACCCAGTGGATCACGCAAATAGTTCTGCACGCCCCACCCACGGGTTGGCCGGCCGTGGCGGCACACACAGAGCTACACGCGAGGTTCTTCTGCACGCCCTTACCCACGGGTGGGCGGCCGTGGCGGCACACCCAGAGGCACACGCAACAGTTCTTGCACGCCCCACCCACGTGGGTGGGCCGGCCGTGGCTGCAAACCCAGAGGCAACCGGACGGCTATTCTTGCACGCCTTCACCCACGGGTGGGTCGGCCGTGGGCGGCACACCCAGAGGCAACCGCAAACCCTTCTGCAGGCCCACCCACGGGTAGGCCGGTAGTGGCGGCACACCCAGTGGATCACGCAAACAGTTCTGCACGCCCACCCACGGGTGGGCCGGCCGTGGCGGCACACCCAGTGGATCACGCAAACAGTTCTGCACGCCCACCCACGGATTGGACCGGCCGAGCGCACACCCAGAGGCACACGCAAACAGTTCTGCATCGCCCACTCCACGGGTGCGCCGGCCGTGGCGGCACACCCAGAGGCACACGCAAACAGTTCTGCACGCCTACCCACGGGTGGCCGGCCGTGGCGGCACACCCATTGGCACACGCAAACAGTTCTGCACGCCCACTCACGGGTGGGCCGGCCGTGGCGACACACCCAGAGGCAAACGCAAACCCTTCTGCACGCCTACCCACGGGTGGGCCGGCCGTGGCGGAACACCCAGAGGCACACGCAGGCCCTTCTGCACGCCCACTCCACGGGTGGGCCGGCCGTGGCGGCACACCCAGAGGCAAACGCAAACCCTTCTGCAGGCCACCCACGGGTGGGCAGGCCGTGGCGGCACAACCAGGAGCACACGCAAACACTTCTGCACGCCCCAACCGCTGGTGGGCCGGCCGTGGTGGCACACCCAGAGGCAACCGCGAACCCTTCTGCACGCCCCACCCACGGGTGGGCCGGCCGTGGCGGCACACCCAGAGGCAACCGCAGGCCCTTCTGCACGCCCACCCACGGGTGGGCCGGCCGTGGCGGCACACCCAGTGGCACACGCAAAGAGTTTTGCACGCCCACCCACAAGTGGGCCGGCCGTGGCGGCACACCCAGAGGCAACCGCAGGCCCTTCTGCACACCCACTCCACGAATGGGCCGGCCGTGGCGGCACACCCAGAGGCACAACCAAACAGTTCTGCACTCCCACCCACGGGTGGGCAGGCCGTGGCGGCACACCCAGAGGCAAACTGCAGGCCCTTCTGCACGCCTTCACTCATCGGGTGGGCCGGCCGTGGCGGCACACCCAGAGGCACACGCAAACAGTTCTTGCACGCCTACTCACGGGTGGGCCGGCCGTGGCGGCACACCCAGAGGCAAACGCAAACAGTTCTGCACGCCCACCCACGGGTGGGCCGGCCGTGGCGGCACACCCAGAGGTACACGCAAACAGCTTCTGCACGCCCACCCACGGGTGGGCCGGCCGTGGCGGCATACCCAGTGATCACGCAACAGTTCTGCACGCCCACCCACGGGTGGGCCGGCCGTGGCGGCACACCCAGAGGCACACGCGAAGCTCTTCTGCACGCCCACTCCACGGGTGGGCCGGCCGTGGCGGCACACCCAGAGGCAAACGCAAACCCTTCTGCACGCCCACCCACGGGTGGGCCGGCTGTGGCGGGCACAACCAGAGGCACACGCACACAGTTCTGCACGCCCACCCGCGGGTGGGCCGGGCCGTGGCGGCACACCCAGAGGCAAACGCAAACCCTTCTGCACGCCCACCCACGGGTGGGCCGGCCGTGGCGGCACACCCAGAGGCAAACGCAGGCACTTCTGCACGCCCCACCCACGGGTGGGCCGGCCGTGGCGGCACACCCAGAGGCAAACCCAGGCCCTTCTGCACGCCCACCCACGGGTGGGCCGGCCGTGGCGGCACACCCAGAGGCAACCGCAGGCCCTTCTGCACACTCCACCCACGGGTGGGCCGGCCGTAGCGGCACACCCAGAGGCACAACCAAACAGTTCTGCACTCCCACCCACGGGTGGGCAGGCCGTAGCTGCACACCCAGGAGGCAACCGCAGGCTCTTCTTCACGCCCACTCACGGGTGGGCCGGCCGTGGCGGCACACCCAGAGGCAAACGCAAACAGTTCTGCATCGCCCAGCCACGGGTGGGCCGGCCGTGGCGGCACACCCAGAGGCACACGCAAACAGTTCTGCACGCCTCACCCACAGGTGGGCCGGCCGTGGCGGCATACCCAGTGGATCACGCAAACAGTTCTGCACGCCCACCCACGGGTTGGCCGGCCGTGGCGGCACATCCAGTGGCACACGCAAACAGTTCTGCACGCCCACTCCACGGGTGGGCCGGCCGTGGCGGCACACCCAGAGGCACACGCAGGCCCTTCTGCACGCCCACCCACGGGTGGGCCGGCCGTGGCGGCACACCCAGAGGCAAACGCAAACCCTTCTGCACGCCCCACCCACGGGTGGGCCGGCTGTGGCGGCACAACCAGAGGCACACGCAAACAGTTCTGCACGCCCACCCACGGGTGGGCCGGCCGTGGTGGCACACCCAGAGGCAACTGCAGGTCCTTCTGCACGCCCACCCACGGGTGGGCCGGCCGTGGTGGCACACCCAGAGGCAACCGCAAACCCTTCTGCACGCCCCACCCACTGGTGGGCCGGCCGTGGCGGCACACCCAGAGGCAACTGCAAGCCCTTCTGCACGCCCACCCACGGGTGGGCCGGCCGTGGCGGCACACCCAGAGGCACAACGCAAACAGTTCTGCACGCCCCACCCACGGGTGGGCCAGGCCGTGGCGGCACACCCCAGAGGCAACCGCAGGCCCTTCTGCACGCCCACTCCACGGGTGGGCCGGCCGTGGCGGCACACCCAGAGGCAACCCGCAGGCCCTTCTGCACGCCCACCCACGGGTGGGCCGGCCGTGGCGGCACACCCAGTGGCACACGCAAACAGCTTCTGCACGCCCACCCACGGGTGGGCCGGCCGTGGCGGCACACCCAGAGGCAGACGCAGGCCCTTCTGCACGCCCACCCACGGGTGGGCCGGCCGTGGCGGCACACCCAGTGGCACACGAAAACAGTTTTGCACGCCCACTCCACGGGTGCGCCGGCCGTGGCGGCACATCCAGTGGCACACGCAAACAGTTCTGCACGCCCACCCACGGGTGGGCCGGCCGTGGCGGCACACCCAGTGGCACACGCAAACAGTTCTGCACGCCCACCCACGGGTGGGCCGGCCGTGGCGGCACACCCAGAGGCACACGCAAACCCTTCTGCGACGCCCACTCCACGGGTGGGCCGGCCGTGGCGCCACACCCAGAGGCAAACGCAGGCACTTCTGCACGCTCCACCCACGGGTGGGCCGGCCGTGGCGGCACACCCAGAGGCAAACGCAGGCCCTTCTGCACGCCCCACCCACGGGTGGGCCGGCCGTGGCGGCACACCCAGAGGCAACCGCAGGCCCTTCTGCACACCCACCCACGGGTGGGCCGGCCGTGGCGGCACACCCAGAGGCACACGCAAACTCAGTTCTGCACGCCCACCCACGGGTGGGCAGGCCGTGGCGGCACACCCAGAGGCAACCGCAGGCCCTTCTGCACACTCCACCCACGGGTGGGCCGGCCGTGGCGGCACACCCAGAGGCACACGCAAACAGTTCTGCACGCCCACTCACGGGTGGGCCGGCCGTGGCGGCACACCCAGAGGCAAACGCAAACCCTTCTGCACGCCCCACCCACGGGTGGGCCGGCCGTGGCGGCACACCCAGAGGCACACGCAAACAGTTCTGCACGCCCACCCACGGGTGGGCCGGCCGTGGCGGCACACCCAGTGGCATCACGCAAACAGTTCTGCACGCCCACCCACGGGTGAGCCGGCCGTGGCGGCACACCCAGAGGCAACCGCAGGCCCTTCTGCACACTCCACCCACGGGTGGGTCGGCCGTGGCGCACACCCCAGTGGCACACGCAAACAGTTCTGCACGCCCACCCACGGGTGGGCCGGCCGTGGCGGCACACCCAGTGGCACACGCAAACAGTTCTGCACGCCCACCCACGGGTGGGCCGGCCGTGGCGGCACACCCAGAGGCATCACGCAGGCCCTTCTGCACGCCCACTCCACGGGTGGGCCGGCCGTGGCGGCACACCCAGAGGCACACGCAAACAGTTCTGCACGCCTACCCACGGGTGGGCCGGCCGTGGCTGCACACCCAGAGGCAACACGCACGGCTATTCTGCACGCCCACCCACGGGTGGGCCGGCCGTGGCGGCACACCCAGAGGCAACCGCAGGCACTTCTGCACGCCCACCCACGGGTGGGCCGGCCGTGGCGGCACACCCAGAGGCACACGCAAACAGTTCTGCACGCCCACCCACGGGTGGGCCGGCCGTGGCGGCACACCCAGAGGCAACACGCAAACCCTTCTGCACGCCCACCCACGGGTGGGCCGGCCGTGGCGGCACACCCAGTGGCACACGCAAACAGTTCTGCACGCCCACCCACGGGTGGGCCGGCCGTGGCGGCACACCCAGAGGCAACACGCAAGCACTTCTGCACGCCCACCCACGGGTGGGCCGGCCGTGGCGGCACACCCAGAGGCACACGCAAACACTTCTGCACGCCCCACCCACGGGTGGGCCGGCCGTGGCGGCACACCCAGAGGCACACGCAAACACTTCTGCACGCCCACCCACGGGTGGGCCGGCCGTGGCGGCACACCCAGTGGCACACGCAAACAGCTTCTGCACGCCCACCCACGGGTGGGCCGGCCGTGGCGGCACACCCAGTGGCACACGCAAACAGTTCTGCACGCCCACCCACGGGTGGGCCGGCCGTGGCGGCACACCCAGTGGCACACGCAAACAGTTCTGCACGCCCACCCACGGGTGGGCCGGCCGTGGCGGCACACCCAGAGGCACACGCAAACACTTCTGCACGCCCACCCACGGGTGGGCCGGCCGTGGCGGCACACCCAGAGGCAACACGCAGGCACTTCTGCACGCCCACCCACGGGTGGGCCGGCCGTGGCGGCACACCCAGAGGCAAACCCAGGCCCTTCTGCACGCCCACCCACGGGTGGGCCGGCCGTGGCGGCACACCCAGAGGCAACACGCAGGCCCTTCTGCACGCCCACCACGGATGGGCCGGCCGTGGCGGCACACCCAGAGGCACACGCAAACAGTTCTGCACGCCCACCCACGGGTGGGCCGGCCGTGGCGGCACACCCAGAGGCAACACGCAGGCACTTCTGCACGCCCACTCACGGGTGGGCCGGCCGTGGCGGCACACCCAGAGGCACACGCAAACAGTTCTGCACGCCCACTCCACGGGTGGGCCGGCCGTGGCGGCACACCCAGAGGCAAACGCAAACCCTTCTGCACGCCCCACCCCACGGGTGGGCCGGCCGTGGCGGCACACCCAGAGGCACACGCAAACAGTTCTGCACGCCCACTCCACGGGTGGGCCGGCCGTGGCGGCACACCCAGTGGCATCACGCAAATAGTTCTGCACGCCCACCACGGGTGAACCGGCCGTGGAGGCACACCCAGAGGCAACCGCAGGCCCTTCTGCACACCCACCCACGGGTGGGCCGGCCGTGGCGGCACACCCAGTGGCACACGCAAACAATTCTGCACGCCCACCCACGGGTGGGCCGGCCGTGGCGGCACACCCAGTGGCACACGCAAACAGTTCTGCACGCCCACCCACGGGTGGGCCGGCCGTGGCGGCACACACAGAGCTTCACGCAGGCCCTTCTGCACGCCCACCCACGGGTGGGCCGGCCGTGGCGGCACACCCAGAGGCACACGCAAACAGTTCTGCACGCCTACCCACGGGTGGGCCGGCCGTGGCTGCAAACCCAGAGGCAAACGACGAACATTCTGCACGCCCACCCACGGGTGGGCCGGCCGTGGCGGCACACCCAGAGGCAACACGCAGGCACTTCTGCACGCCCACCCACGGGTGGGCCGGCCGTGGCGGCACACCCAGTGGCAACACGCAACCAGTTCTGCACGCCCCACCCACGGGTAGGCCGGCCGTGGCGGCACACCCAGTGGCACACGCAAACAGTTCTGCACGCCCACCCACGGGTTGGCCGGCCGTGGCGGCACACCCAGTGGATCACGCAAACAGTTCTGCACGCCTCACCCACGGGTGGGCCGGCCGTGGCGGCACACCCAGAGGCACACGCAAACAGCTTCTGCACGCCCACCCACGGGTGGGCCGGCCGTGGCGGCACACCCAGAGGCACACGCAAACAGTTCTGCACGCCCACCCACGGGTGGGCCGGCCGTGGCGGCACACCCAGAGGCACACGCAAACAGTTCTGCACGCCCACCCACGGGTGGGCCGGCCGTGGCGGCACACCCAGAGGCACACGCAAACACTTCTGCACGCCCACCCACGGGTGGGCCGGCCGTGGCGGCACACCCAGAGGCACACGCAGGCACTTCTGCACGCCCACCCACGGGTGGGCCGGCCGTGGCGGCACACCCAGAGGCACACGCAAACCCTTCTGCACGCCCACCCACGGGTGGGCCGGCCGTGGCGGCACACCCAGAGGCACACGCAAACAGTTCTGCACGCCCACCCACGGGTGGGCCGGCCGTGGCGGCACACCCAGAGGCAACACGCAAACCCTTCTGCACGCCCACCCACGGGTGGGCCGGCCGTGGCGGCACACCCCAGAGGCAACACGCAGGCCCTTCTGCACGCCCACTCCACGGGTGGGCCGGCCGTGGCGGCACACCCAGAGGCACAACGCAAACAGTTCTGCACGCCCACCCACGGGTGGGCCGGCCGTGGCGGCACACCCAGAGGCAACCGCAGGCACTTCTGCACGCCCACCCACGGGTGGGCCGGCCGTGGCGGCACACCCAGAGGCACACGCAAACAGCTTCTGCACGCCCACCCACGGGTGGGCCGGCCGTGGCGGCACACCCAGTGGCAACACGCAAGCCCTTCTGCACGCCCACCCACGGGTGGGCCGGCCGTGGCGGCACACCCAGAGGCACACGCAAACAGTTCTGCACGCCCACCCACGGGTGGGCCGGCCGTGGCGGCACACCCAGAGGCATCACGCAAGCAGTTCTGCACGCCCACCCACGGGTGGGCCGGCCGTGGCGGCACATCCAGTGGCACACGCAAACAGTTCTGCACGCCCACCCACGGGTGGGCCGGGCCGTGGCGGCACACCCAGAGGCACACGCAGGCCGTTCTGCACGCCCACTCCACGGGTGGGCCGGCCGTGGCGGCACACCCAGAGGCAACACGCAAACACTTCTGCACGCCCACCCACGGGTGGGCCGGCCGTGGCGGCACACCCAGAGGCACACGCAAACAGTTCTGCACGCCCACCCACGGGTGGGCCGGCCGTGGTGGCACACCCAGAGGCAACACGCAGGCCCTTCTGCACGCCCACTCCACGGGTGGGCCGGCCGTGGCGGCACACCCAGAGGCACACGCAAACAGTTCTGCACGCCCACTCCACGGGTGGGCCGGCCGTGGCGGCACACCCAGAGGCAAACGCAGACCCTTCTGCACGCCCACCCACGGGTGGGCCGGCCGTGGCGGCACACCCAGAGGCACACGCAAACAGTTCTGCACGCCCACCCACGGGTGGGCCGGCCGTGGCGGCACACCCAGTGGCACACGCAGACAGTTCTGCACGCCCACCCACGGGTGGGCCGGCCGTGGCGGCACACCCAGTGGCACACGCAAACAGTTCTGCACGCCCACTCCACGGGTGGGCCGGCCGTGGCGGCACACCCAGAGGCACACGCAGACCCTTCTGCACGCCCACCCACGGGTGGGCCGGCCGTGGCGGCACACCCAGAGGCAACCGCAGGCACTTCTGCACGCCCACCCACGGGTGGGCCGGCCGTGGCGGCACACCCAGTGGCACACGCAAACAGTTCTGCACGCCCACCCACGGGTGAGCCGGCCGTGGCGGCACACCCAGTGGCACACGCAAACAGTTCTGCACGCCCACCCACGGGTGGGCCGGCCGTGGCGGCACACCCAGTGGCACACGCAAACAGTTCTGCACGCCCACCCACGGGTGGGCCGGACGGGGCGGCACACCCAGAGGCAAACGCAAACCCTTCTGCACGCCCACCCACGGGTGGGCCGGCCGTGGCGGCACACCCAGAGGCAAACGCAGGCACTTCTGCACGCCCACCCACGGGTGGGCCGGCCGTGGCGGCACACCCAGAGGCAACACCCAGGCCCTTCTGCACGCCAACCCACGGGTGGGCCGGCCGTGGCGGCACACCCAGAGGCACACCGCAGGCCCTTCTGCACGCCCACCCACGGGTGGGCCGCCGTGGCGGCACACCCAGAGGCACACGCAAACAGTTCTGCACGCCCACCCACGGGTGGGCAGGCCGTGGCGGCACACCCAGAGGCAACACGCAGGCCCTTCTGCACGCCCACTCACGGGTGGGCCGGCCGTGGCGGCACACCCAGAGGCACACGCAAACAGTTCTGCACGCTCCACTCCACGGGTGGGCCGGCCGTGGCGGCACACCCAGAGGCAAACGCAAACCCTTCTGCACGCCCAATCCACGGGTGGGCCGGCCGTGGCGGCACACCCAGAGGCACACGCAAACAGTTCTGCACGCCCACCCACGGGTGGGCCGGCCGTGGCGGCACACCCAGTGGCATCACGCAAACAGTTCTGCACGCCCACCCACGGGTGGGCCGGCCGTGGCGGCACACCCAGAGGCAACACGCAGGCCCTTCTGCACGCCCACCCACGGGTGGGCCGGCCGTGGCGGCACACCCAGTGGCACACGCAAACAGTTCTGCACGCCCACCCACGGGTGGGCCGGCCGTGGCGGCACACCCAGTGGCACACGCAGACAGTTCTGCACGCCCACCCACGGGTGGGCCGGCCGTGGCGGCACACCCAGTGGCACACGCAAACAGTTCTGCACGCCTACCCACGGGTGGGCCGGCCGTGGCTGTAAACCCAGAGGCAACCGACAGGCTATTCTGCACGCCCACCCACGGGTGGGCCGGCCGTGGCGGCACACCCAGAGGCAACCGCAGGCACTTCTGCACGCCCACCGACGGGTGGGCCGGCCGTGGCGGCACACCCAGAGGCACACCGCAAACCTTTCTGCACGCCCACCCACGGGTAGGCCGGTCGTGGCGGCACACCCAGTGGCATCACGCAAACAGTTCTGCACGCCCACCCACGGGTGGGCCGGCCGTGGCGGCACACCCAGTGGCATCACGCAAACAGTTCTGCACGCCCACCCACGGGTGGGCCGGCCGTGGCGGCACACCCAGAGGCACACGCAAACAGTTCTGCACGCCCACCCACGGGTGGGCCGGCCGTGGCGGCACACCCAGAGGCACACGCAAACAGTTCTGCACGCCCACCCACGGGTGGGCCGGCCGTGGCGGCACACCCAGAGGCACACGCAAACCTCTTCTGCACGCCCACCCACGGGTGGGCCGGCCGTGGCGGAACACCCAGAGGCACACGC
Organism: Luscinia luscinia; assembly: GCA_034336685.1. Classification (NCBI taxonomy): domain Eukaryota; kingdom Metazoa; phylum Chordata; class Aves; order Passeriformes; family Muscicapidae; genus Luscinia; species Luscinia luscinia. The sequence goes on from JAKWBO010000424.1 coordinate 46,877, forward strand.
AGGCACTTCTGCACGCCCACCCACGGGTGGGCCGGCCGTGGCGGCACACCCAGAGGCAACGCAAACCCTTCTGCACGCCCACCCACGGGTGGGCCGGCCGTGGCGGCACACCCAGTGGCACACGCAAACAGTTCTGCACGCCCACCCACGGGTGGGCCGGCCGTGGCGGCACACCCAGAGGCAACACGCAAACCGCTTCTGCACGCCCACCCACGGGTGGGCCGGCCGTGGCGGCACACCCAGAGGCAACACGCAGGCCCTTCTGCACACCCACCCACGGGTGGGCCGGCCGTGGCGGCACACCCAGAGGCACAACGCAAACAGTTCTGCACTCCCACCCACGGGTGGGCAGGCCGTGGCTGCACACCCAGAGGCAACCGCAGGCCCTTCTGCACGCCCACCCACGGGTGGGCCGGCCGTGGCGGCACACCCAGAGGCACACGCAAACAGTTCTGCACGCCCACTCACGGGTGGGCCGGCCGTGGCGGCACACCCAGAGGCACACGCAGGCCCTTCTGCACGCCCACCCACGGGTGGGCCGGCCGTGGCGGCACACCCAGAGGCACACGCAAACAGTTCTGCACGCCCACCCACGGGTGGGCCGGCCGTGGCGGCATACCCAGTGGCATCACGCAA